>CABHPQ010172938.1:0-14442 GCA_902168405.1 Peromyscus aztecus
GTGTGTGTGTGTTGGGAGATCTAGGTGTGATTAAGCTCATTATTTATTAACTCAGAAAGTCTTTCCACAGACTCTGAAATCACAGTGTTAAGACTTCCTACTTGTCTAACAGAACCACCATTGTCCTTTCCTGCAGCTTGCCTCTTGTTTATTTCCACCCACACTTGGTCCTACAGATGTGGCCAGGGACTTGGCAGGGGGACGGTGGAGGACACCGGTCCTGGTCCGCACCTTGAGACCGGCCCTCATCTTACTACTGCATAAGCGAGGCGACGCTCCTAAAACCCGCTTGTGCACATGGTGAGCTAACAATTCCCAGAAACCAAACCAGACCCCTGGGCTGGATTCGATAGCTCTTCTGTCTTCCCTTGGATTTACTGGTACAGGCCAGAGCTTAGGGCCAACAAGGTCACTGGCCCTCTGGTAGTTTCCAGTCTCTGGTTTCTGGGTGTATTCAAGTGTACTACTTTTCAGGTCTTTCCAACCCTGGCCCTGTTGGCATTGCTGGGGGTGGGGAGGCTGTCCATGCATAGCAGGGGTTTTTAGCCTCATTGCTGACCTCCCAGTCACTGGGTGTCAGTATCCCCAACTCCCGGGTTGTGACAACCAACGTTTCCAGATAGCAACCAGTGTACCCTGGCGTCAAGGGACCACACCACTGTGCCCTTTCTGTTCTGTGAAACGCAGTGGTATGCCTTCATCCTGCCCCAGCCCTTCTCTTTCCCAGAGGCTTCTCCTGGCTTTGGGTGAGGTGGAACAACCACATCTGTCAGTGCTGCAGTGTATTCTGTGTGGGCTCCGGATTCGCCCTCTGCTGTCAGCATTTGTCCACATTTGCAGCCGTTACTTGACGTTTGAATCATGTATCAAATTCCTGTACAGCTGGAACCTCTGCCTCGGGCTTCATCTGCTTCTCCCACGGGTCCCTTCACCAAGTGCCCTTTTGCTTATATCCTATCCCTCAAGCATTAGGGAAATCTTGCTTCTGCTGAGTAATTAACTGACAGTTGTTCTCTGGTGGGGGGAAGGCCACATTTTCTCAAAAGTCCCAGCGTGAGTAAATAAGTTGCATCCTAGGTCCTGTCTTTGTGTGCTTTGGAATTTTATCCTGGTTTCTTTAAAAAGTAATTAAATACAGGTTTAGAATCTGCCCAACTGGCTAGGAGTGTAGCTCAGTGGTAAAATGCTTGCTTGGCTGGCTCCGGCTCCGGGTTCAGGCTCTATTGCTACAAAGCACTTTCTATAAAATGCCTCAGGGTACAGGAGGCCCTTCCTCTTTCCTGTCCATTTCCCTGGGGGTGACCTTTTACATAACAATAGTTCAGTATCAAAACAGTAGCTCAGCATCAAAATAGTAGTTCAGCATCAGAACTGACACTGGTGTAGGCTGAGGACCCCACTCAGGTTTCCCTGGTCTCGTGGACTCAAACTCCTGTGTGCACACATTTCTACGTCAGCTCTCAGCTGCTTCCCAGCATGTTGTGAGTGCCTCACCACCCAGAGTCACCATGGGAAACTGTTGGACAGTCCCTCAGGGGACTCCTTACCATCCCTTTCTCATTCCCTCCATCATCCCATCTTCCTTCTCTATAATTTTGTCACTCAAGATTGTGACATAAATGAATCCAGACGGAACAGCACATAACCTTTCTGTTGTTTTGTTTTGAGACGGGAGTCTCGTGTAGCCCAGGCTGACACTGAACGCATCACCTTGCTATGTAGCCAAGGATGACCTTGAACTCCCGATCTTCCTGCCTCCGTCTCCCAAATGCTGGGATTTACTCGTGTTGTGTCCCTGACACCAGCTAGGATGTCATCACTCTGTGCCCTTTGACACCCTTTCATGGCAGGCGTCTGCAGTTTGTCTGGGTCTGTGTTGAGTGTGCGCTGCTTTCACACGCATGTTAACATCACTTGCTGCGTCCAAGACGGCTCTGAGAGAATTGCCGTCATATTACTGTGTTCTTGTCCCCTGGCTGTTCAGAGAGCACATTGTCCCCGCTCTACACCTAAATAGGTATTCTTGTGAAAGAACCATCTGATTTCTGACTTTATTTTTCAAATAACTTTTAAAAAATTAGATTTATTTTAGCTTAAACAATTAGCCGTGGTGTGTAACGTGCGTATAATGTGCCATGGTGCCAATGTGGAGGTCAGAGGGCGTCTCTGTGGATTCGGTTCTTGCCTTCTACCTTTATGTGGGCATGGAACCTAGGTCATCAGGCTTGTACGGCAAGCACTTGTACCCACAGAGCCCATCTCTCTGGCCCCGGATTTTCTCAAATATTTCGAAGTCGATTTTCCTCCTAGAATTCTTGGTCATTGTTTTACACTGTAGAAATTCCTAGTGTGAGTCTCTTCGACTGAGACAGGTGTATCGTGAGATACAGTGAATCTGTGTGCCCGGGCTGTTGGGATTGGGTTCATCTGCTGTCACCATCACAGCCTCAGAACACCCTCGTTCAACACACAGTAGCCAGCGAAGCCAATGGACACTGCAGTTTGCCGGACACGAGACATCATGGGACCCAGAACAAAAATGCATCAAGACATTCTGTCCCATCAGTGCCACAGGAAGATGGAGACAGAAAGGACTTTCTTTAACCTGGGGCTTCAAGGACATCCAAACCTCCTTGGGGTCAGGCGTGGTTCTGGTGGCAGGGAGGGCATTACCCTGGTGAAATGGTATGGCAAGAAAAACTGGAGTGTGTGACTGACAGTCTCCACCCAAGGACTTGCCACTGTGTTGGGAGCAATGGCTTCCGGGACTGTGTGCTCCACTGGGAACCTAGACAGAGCTTGTGGGTAAGGTGCTGTGTGAGGGGACTTCTGGACAAGGGCTCTGGGTTGCTCTCATCCTGCATCTTGCCTGTGTAGAAGGAATGGCTGATGAGGGAGCCCACTGTGGAAACTGGGGGAGCAGCGCCCCTAGACATTTCTTACTGATTAGAGGCTTTTCCTTACGGCCTCTTCCTACTGCTTCTGGATCATGCTTCGAGAAGAGCTGTGTTTGGTGCAGAAGAAAAAAAACCAAAAACTTGAAGGAGAGACAATCACACAAGAGAATGTGCTCTCTTTCAGTGTCTCAGGTGAGGGCCACCTGATTCACGGGATAGGGCTGTCCCTGGGTTGCTCAGTCCTGTCCTGGGAATCTGACCCGCTGGCATCCTTCCTGCGTGTTCTCGAGTCAGCTTGCTGTGGCTGCCTCCATGGAGACCCTCCCCCTTCCCCCTTCTTGCTTCCTTCTCCTTGTAATTGCAGTGTGCAGAGAGATTGGCCCCGAGCCCTGGGAACACCCTGGATTCTGCCCTCACCACCAAAGTTGAATGCCAAAGTCAAGGCAAAGAATTTCCCCACATAGTAATCTTCTATCTGGGTCACCCCTGACTTGTAAAGAGCATGTAGTTTCTCCTGTTTGTTCTTCTATGTGCATACATGTGAGTTTTGTGTTCGAGCAGCAGGTAGGTGGGCTGGTATCACTCAAGTGTAAAGGAGATGGGGACTTTTATTTAAGTCTGTCTACATAGTTAAGTCTAATATGCTTACTGGCTTGCACCTCATGGCTTGGCTCAGCCTGCTTTCTTATAAAACCCAGAACCACCAGCCCAGGGATGGCACCACCCACCATGGGCTGAGACCTCCCTTATCGATCACTAGTTAAGAAAATACCCTCTAGGCTTGTGTACAGCCCAGTCTTATGGAGACTTTTCACAACTGAGCCCCCACCCCACCCCAGTGACTAGCTTGTGTCTAGTTGACATAAAATTAACCAGCGTAGTGCTTATGGATGTATGTATGTGTGTATTCCTGCTTCCTGGCTTGAGGCAGTCACACCTACTGATAGTGAAGCCCCTCACTAAAGCTGTGCCTCCGAGGACTTTTGCTCAGATCTCACTGCTTGTTGTAAAGATTAGGAGTCTTCAGTAGGCAGCGCCTTGTGCTGCCTATATTTTTCCGAGAAGATAAAGTTCAGAAGGCGCCTCCCCGCTGTTTCCCACACATTTGTCTTGGTAGGCTGGGGTCATCAGAATACTGTTTTGACTGCCATAAGATCTGTGGCACTGAAGGTGTAAGTCAGGGATCTTCCCAAAACTTGGTGCCAAGTTCAACTTCAAGGCTCCGAAGGCCAGGCCAGACTGTAAATTTGGCGTTAGTTGCCTTCAGACTTGGAGACCCTCTGAAAGTCTCCTGTTTCTCTCAGTGATGAAGCTTTTTCAGCTGTAACAATTTCCCTCTGGCCTTGGGGCAGATTTGCTAAGTTAACTTTCTGTGTGGTAGGTTCTAAAAACATGTGTGGTCAGGGCTCTCTTGCACGGGCCAGAGAACTCTTTTTATCTATAAAATATTTAAAAGCCTGGATCTGCTCCCTCCCCCAACTTTTCATGTATTCCAGGCTGGCCTCAAATTTGTGTGTAGTTTAGGATGACTTCGAACTCCTGACCATCCTGCCTCCATCTCCCAAGTGCTCGTATTATAGCTGTGCAGCCACACCTGGGATATGTGGCACTATGGTAAGATTTCATACATGCAAGGCAGGCACTCTGTGAGCTAACCTACACCCTCAGCTTTATTAATTTTTTTTCCTCAAGAGATGAGGAGAAGGAGAGCATCAGGTAGATTATACCCTTGCTTATGAAATGAGGTTTGGGTTTTGACATTTAATATTTGGGGCTGTAAGCAAATCCAATACTCTGTGCATTTGTAAAGGGTAATATGTACAGCTGCCCTTCTCTCAAGCTACCATTTTCCACTCTTTTACCATAAAAACATGAAACCACAAGCCATCAGTTCTGAGAACAATATGGAACAAAAATGGTTTTAACTTGGCCCAACTGGGCTTCGGGCTGTGTGTGTGGTTTGTATGCATTTTGAGATAATGTGTGCTTTGAAATAGAAAAGTCCTTTCAAGGAGTTAAGAGGGCTTTCAGTAGAATGAGACTTTGTCTTTATTTCCATTTTGTCTTTGAAATGTCAGAGAGGTCCCTTTTATTCCTCAATGCAGACAGCAGTGTTGTGTGCCTTGGGTCCACCGTCAAATGATGGGGTCAGAAACATAACTCAGGCTGTTATGTCATCAGAGTTCCTTAAACCCCCCTCAGGCACCCAAACTTCCACCAGACCCTGATGTGGAACTTTGGAGCTGGTGTGGAGTGAGATGCTGTAGTAAGATAAGCTGGTCTGAGAATGGGGCCTGACTCTGTGCATCCTGACTTCTTCAGAGATTCCTCCGGGTTGAAAGTGAATCATCTGTGGACGCCATCAAGAACGTATGTGCTTCTCTACACAGAGCTGAAGGGTCATATGAGGCTATCTCGGAAGAACCTATTGCTACCAACGGGAATGAATGTGTCGCGAAACAAAGTGACAGCATAGACTTGCTGTTTGCTTGGGTGGTGGAGATATCAGTGATAGATAAACAGCAATTCAGTCTGTGATAGGTTAACATATAGCAATTCTGTCTGTGATAGGTTAACATATAGCAATTCTGTCTGTGATAGGTTAACATATAGCAATTCTGTCTGTGATAGGTTAAGATAGCAATTCTGTCAGTCATAGGTTAACATATAGCAATTCTGTGAGTGATAGGTTAACATATAGCAATTCTGGAGGTGATAGGTTTACATAGGCAAGATCAAAAAATTAGTTGCAGTAAAAGTTTTATGTGTTTTTAGGGAATATCCACAGAAGGCTCAGGTCATACTGACTTTAAGATCATCCTTTTCCTGGGCTTTTATTTGTATATTTCTGGTAAACTGCAGAGTCCCTGTGAGACCATGTGGGAACTGTGGGTTTTTTTTTTTGGAATCAGTTTGTAAATGTTGCTTCGATCTTCTGACCTGATGCTTCTTGTGGACTTGGTCGTGGACGTGGATTTTTAAAAGATAACAAATGGCCTACATTTAAATAAACTTCTCAAAGATCCGCCTCAGTGAAGGATGCGGTGCCTGGTAACTGCTCATCTTAAGCAGTGTAGATTTTATGGTTTGAAGAGAAATGGTCGGGGACTAGAGGGCTGGCTTAGTGGGTAAGAGTGCTTTGTAAACGTGAGGACGGGAGTTCACCTCCCCAGCACCAACATAAGAAGACACGATATTACCAGGCAGAGACAGGTGAGACCCCAAGAGCTCTCTGGTTAGGCAGCCTCACTGAAATGACAAGCTTTCTGGTTCAGTGAGAAACTCTACCCCAAGGCAACAAAGTGGGAAGCCATAGAGGACCGCCTGATGTCCTGCTGTGGCCGGTGTGTACAGTCTGCCCTCACACCCCTTGGAGGTTCCACAGCCTCCCGTGGCGTCTGCGCTCTTCCATCTCTTGTACTCTCGAGACTCGTGTTGCTCTTGGTCTCTCTTCTTTGGAAGCCTTTGGTAGCTCCTAGATGATGTTGAGCTGGAGTCTTCTGCTCTTTGGGCAATTATTTCTGCCCAACTGCAAGTCTCTTCCAGGCCTCCAAGGCTCATCTGAAGCCTTTGAATGGCTGGGACTGTAATTCAATGATGGACAGCTTGTCTTTCATGTCTGAGGCCCCAAATTCAACCCCCAATAATTGCCAGGAAAGAAAGGAATGGCAACAGAAAGGAAACCATTGAGGTCTTTTGAGTGTCCATAGCTGGACTGGATTCTCCTCCAGCACCCCCAAGAGTTTTAAAGCAGCCAAGATTGGCTGGCTGATCATCCCAAGAACTGGCTGCTTGATTGGCAGCTCCTACAGCCTTGGTGGAGATGACAGGGAGGAACTGGTGATTGTTGCCATCCAGGATGGTCCTTCATAAGTGGGAGCAGCTTGTTCAGTCCAGACAGACTTTGCAAGCCTTGGCAACCACAGCAGCAGCGGCTCCTTATCCAGCCTTCCTCTGTCCTGGGTGACTACTTAGCTCTGCTCCTCAGCAACTGCCTTCATGGCCCGGGTGGGAGATGGGAGATTTGGGAGGAGCCTTGACAACTTGTTTTCAATCAGTCACCTCAACTGCCTATTCTACACAGCAGGCATCAGAAAACAAAACAAAACAGGACTATTTCAGTAGAGAGTTAATATTCAGTTAACAATTTCTTCAGCCAGCTTTTTGTAATGCTTAGCCTCGGTCTAGCCAACCTTAGAGTAGATTGCATCCTCTTGATCAGTCTCAGTTAGAGATGTGTTTTTGTGGATAATAGCAGTTCTCAATCTGGAGCAATTCCCTGGGGAATTGAGCAATATCTGAAGATAGTTATGATTGTGGGCACCAGTGTGGGAAAGGATTGCTAGTAGGCGGTGGGTAAGAATGTGCAAAGCATCCCGGACAGTGCAGGACAACACAGAGGTGTATACCTGCTTGTCCAAATGTCCCCTAAGGTCCCACTCTTTTCTACATTGCCCCTCCCCCCTTCTCAATAAAAGCATCCTGCTGAAGCACTTTCCCACATTTTGTGTGTGTGTGTGTGTGTGTGTGTGTGTGTGTGTGTGTGTATTATATAATCATCAGACTTTTATTCACTTTCATCTCGCTATATATTTCATGACTTGGTATATTTATCAATCTATGGATATTTAAATTCTCTTTATTCCCCAACTGATTTTTGTGATATTTGTGGGTAGTTGAGCTATATAGAATTATTTTTGTCTGGATCTGGAGGTCACATTTGGGCACAGAGCATCCCCGATCTGGCAAGTGTTTCTGAGGTGAACAAAGGCTGGCAGGGTGGCATCAGCAAGCCCCGTTCTTCTCACTAGGTTTTTTTCTTGCTGTTTGCTTACTGTAATTAATCACCAAATGCTCGGGCTAGCAACCCCGACTGTACTGAGGCCAGCCATCTGAATGGGGCCAGGCAGCCATGTTGGCAGGCTCTACACCTCTGCTTTCCCACTTCTCTCAGATTTGATGAGGAAGTGCGTGAGTCTTCCTTCCGCTTCGTTTTCGCCAGACGTGATGTTTTTATTGCCAGCCGCAGCAATGAATCACTTGGAAAGGCAGCTGACTCGGGAGGCAGCAGTCTTGTTTGCTGAGAATAAGTGGAAGACGACTCCCAAGTTCACACCCTCAACCGCTTTCATCAAATCATCAGGCAGGCGGGGATTGGAGCTGGAGCCTCTTCAGATTCCTAGTTTAGTTTGTGCCTTAGTGGGAGTTCTTCCTCTGCTTATCTTTCTCTCCACCAGGAGAAGGCTGCAAGAACAATGACAATCTTATTTTTTAAAAAGGCTTTGTGTGTGTGTGTGTGTGTGTGTGTGTGTGTGTGTGTGTGTGTGTGTGTGTGTGTACATACTCGTAGAGGCCAAAAGAGGGCATCAGGTCTCCTGGAGCTTGAGTTACAGGGTATGAGCCACCTGACATGGGCACTGGGAACGGAACCCAGGTCCTCTGGAAGAAAAGCAAGTGCTCTTAACCACTGATCTGTCTCTCCAGTCCCCTAATCTGATATTTATTGACTTTGGAAAGTGCTATAAATGAGATACCTTTTTAGATAAACTTTAGAATCACATATTTTGTATATTGTTTGTATAGTGTATTAGCTCCTTGTCTGTTTCTGTGATAAAACCCCCTGACAAGAGCAGCTTAATGGAGAAAGAGTGGTTTCAGACAGACAGTTCCAGAGGGATGGAGCCTGTCATGCCGAGGAGGGCATGACTGCAGGGAGCTGCCTGAACACATTGCATCCACACTGAGGGAGCGGAGGTGGCTAGGACATCGAACCTCAAAGCCCAGTCCCAGTAACATACTTCCTACAGCAAAGCTCCACCTCTAAAGGTTCGTGGAGCCTTCCCAAACAACACCAGCAGCCAAGTGTTCAAACACATGAGCCTCTGGATGTAGACAAACTCCTGAACAGTCTTATTTAAAAAACAAAAACAAAAACCAAGAAACCTAGAGCCAGATATTGGGGTTAAAACCAAGAGATCAGAAAAGCAAAAAGAAGCCAGCCACATTCTCACCACTTGGAGATCCTCAGCCAAAGAGAGAGCTACTACTTCCTGTATACCCACACCTATATGCCTTTCTGTTCTGCCATCTCATTTCCTCTCTCCGCCCAGCTACATCACTTCATCTTCCTGCCCGGCTCTGTCACTTCCTATCTGTCTGTACAGACTTCTGGAACTTTATGGTTAGTGCTGGGATTAAAGGTATGTACCACCAGGCCTGGCCTTGTTCCCAGTATGGCTTTGAACTATAGGATTAAAGGCCCATGTTACCATTGCCTGACTTCTATGTTTACTGTAGTGGCTGGCTTTTTCCTGTGACCCTCAGATAAACTTTATTGGGGTACACAGATAAAATATCACCATTCTGGGGGAATTTCTTTAGCCAGGACATCTTCACCCAGGCTGAGACTTAACACTCAAGGAACCACACAATTCACCCTGAAAGGAACATGTCCCAGGTATGTATTTACTCACTGTTAATCCAGGTTCATGATAAGAAGTGGGGTATGAATGGTCTGTGATTGCTTTGCTTCAGAGATCATGGCTTGTTACAGCTTTGGTTGATGCAAGTCAGTGTGAGTCACTGGTACCAATGGGACCTCTGGTGGGCTCTGAGGCTAAGGAGGCAGTAGAAGCTTGGGGGGATTCTCACCTATTGCACTTACTGCATGAATGGGAGTGGGTTGGCAGCTGGGAATACCAAACTCATTCCATTGGTACCCTGTAAAGTCCCTCAAGTTGATCTAGAAACCACCTCTTAATAGGTAACAACAGTCAAAATTGAGGCCATTCAGGAGGATCTGTTGGTACCGTTCTGCATGCTATGTCCTTTATATACAGTATATAGAGAGAGTATATATGTTCAGTATCACCGAACCCTCTGCATGTTGGGCACCATTTTGTCCCACGTGGAGTTGAACAATCTGTGCTTCAGAGAATTTAAGTTTCTTATCAGATCATACAGTTCTCTGAAAATTTCTAGTCTCTTGGCTCCTCCAGAGCCTCTGTGTATATGTTCATTTCTTTGAGTTCTCACGACCAACTGGATTATCAGTCCCAAGGACTGGTAGCACCCCTACATTGTTTGGGGCTTTTTCTTGTGCTCTAGAATCCCACCCTGGCTAGTGAGTCTAGTTCAAGGTTATTTTCCTGGCTTGGGTTCCAGCTGAGTCTGTGTTTTGTCTGGGACTTCTTCAAATAGCTGAGACTACTACACATTTCATTTACAAATAGGCAAGACAGAAATAGTGGACCCAGCATAGAGAGCAGACATACAGATCATAGTGATATGGATGGGCTGTGTGTTTCAGCCTTTACTGTAGCATGAATTGTTAGAAGGTCTTATTAATAAAAACAAACCCAGAGCCAGGTATTGGGGTGAATGTTGGAAGATCAGAGAAACAGAACCAGCCACAGCTAACCTCACCTCGCCAATTCCTCAGCTGATCCTATTTCCTCAGACTGGAAGCCTGTGTCCTCATCTGAATGGATCTCAGCTGAACTGCTGCTCAAAAGCCTAAAAGCTTAACAGACTCTAGTTCCTGGTTTTCACACCTTATATACCTTTCTGCTTCCTGCCATCACTTCCTGGGATTAAAGGCGTGTGTCACCATGCCTGGCTGTTTCCAGTGTGGCTTTGAACTCACAGAGATCCACATGGATCTCTGCCTCCAGAATGCTAGGATTAAAGGTGTGTGTGCCACCATTTTCTGGCCTCTATGTCTATCTAGTGGCGGTTCTGTTCTCTGACCCCAGATACATTTATTAAGGTGCACAATATATTGGGGGACACAGTATCACCACACTTCACTGGTCCTAAGAGATGATGGTTTTGGGATATGTTGAGTGGCCTGTTAGCAGGCACTGTCTGGTAGAGACCTACCCATGCTGGCTATCAGGTTGTCCTAGGAATGGCCCCACCGGCTTAGTAGGTGTTCTGGGAGGATCTCAGGGGAGCCCTTGGGGAGGCTGTCTCAGGTTGGAATCACATGAGCTGGCAGTGAAACAAAGGCTGCTTGGAGCAGCAGACGCAGCTCGGCAGTGGGTGGGCTCTGCCGGCCTCTGATGCCCACAAGTCAGGTTCTTTGTCTACCTTCCCCGTTGGGACTTTAGCAAGTGCACCACCTTCAATACGTGGTTCAGCCTCCGAGACCCCGCTGGAGCATTAGGCCTCTGTTGTCAGTGACTGGCATTCCTTAGGTTGCTGGGTACCTTCTTCCTGGAGGATCCCAGACTCACTAAGAATGCTGTGTGCACTCTGGTCTTAACTGGGAATCCTGTAAGAGGCACCAGCTATCACCCATGTGACCAGGATCATTCCAGTTACTCTGTTGTGTGGTGGCTCTCTTTCTGTTGTTGTTTAGAGGATTTTAGTGTGTGTGTGTGTGTGTGTGTGTGTGTGTATCTGCCTGCGTGTATTTGCGGGTGCCTGTGGATGCCAGAAAAGGGTGCATTGCACAGGAGTTGCAGGCTGTTGCTAGCTACCTAATACACGTGCTGAGAACCAAACTCAGGTCCGCTTCAGGAAAAGCAAATACTTTTAACTGCTAAGCCACCTCTGGAGCTGTCCCTTGTGAGTGTATGTGTGTTATGTGTGTACATGTTCACATGTGTACTGGCATGTGGAGGCCAGAGGTCTATGTTGGGTGCCTTCTCTTGCCCTCCACCATATTTTTCGAGACAGGGTCTCTTACTGAATCTAGAACCTACCAACTGGCGAGGCTGGCTGGCCAGCGAGCTCCAGAGGTCTTCCTGTGTCCCTCTCCCCAGAGCTGGGACTACAGATGTGTGCTGCTGCTCCTGGGACCCGAGCCCTTATGCTTGCACGATGAGCCACTGCCCCAGCCCTTGTCCTGTCCTGTTTTGTATCGCTTCAGCAGCTGTTTCCAGACTTTATCTTCGCCCTCTCCCACTGTGGAGCTAGATGTTGCTTTGTCTGTGGTGTTTGGAACCCTGGTTCTTCCCTGCTGTGCACCTGAGCTTTGCTCCACACCTGTCCTCACAGCTGTAACTTGCAGGGGAGATCGGGCTCCATGTCTACACCCCAATGCCATATTGCACACCTGTCCACCCCTTCAGAGTTGGCCTATTGCCCATGGTGGGGACTACTCTATGCTGGACTGCGTTTCCTGGCACCTGAGGCTCTGGTCTTCTACAGTCTGATGCCAGCCTAGAGTCTCAGTGGTGGCATAAATTCTTGTCACTCTAGCTGAGCATACAGCCTGTGGTGCAGTTTTTCAAAAGATAACCTCATTAACTTGAAAGGAAAGGGCATCCAGTCTAGGGTAAAACTTGGAATGCATAGCACAGCCGTGATTTTCGGGTGGCCGCTGCACAGAGGGAAGCTAATAGCTGCAATCTACAATGTTCCCAGGCAGTTCCCGTCTAGCAGGCCTGGACCCCCTCTGCAATCCCAAGGAACACAGTCCCTGCCTCATGGCTAGTCAGAGAGACTTAACTAAGATTCAAGATTTTGGTATTTTTGCTCTGTGTGTGCATGCATGAGTATGTATGTGTGTAGTGTATGTGTACATGTGTATGTGTAGACTCACTTGTTCGTGTGAGTGCATATGGAGGTCAGAAGTCAGCAGCGATGTCTTCTTTGGTGCTCTCTGCACCTTATTTATTGAGACAGGGCATCTTATTAACCCTGAACTCACTGTTTCCACCATCACCCTTCCCAGTGCTGGGGTTACAGTGTCACTGAGCCAGGATCCCCATCACTCTTCCCAGTGCTGGGGTTACAGTGTCACTGAGCCAGGATCCCCATCATTCGTCCCAGTGCTGGGGTTACAGGCATGAACTACCTACCACACCCGGCTTTTGTGTGGGTCCTGGTGATGTAAACTTGGGACCTTCTGCTCACCTGTTGAACTGTATCCTTAGCACCCTTCCCCATTTAGATTTTAAGATAAACTGGCAAGAGTTTCAAGAGAATTTGCATAGCTTCTTGTGCTTCTCTGAGTTTTAGCCCCTGTACATCCTAAATGTAAAATGGTGTGCTTCATAATGGGGGAGACAGAAATGGTTTTCATTTGGGTCTGATGTTCATCAGTTAAGAAGGAAGTGCTTTGAGAAGTGTAAAGCTCCCTTCTGGACAACTCTGTAAAAACCAAAGCGAGGGAGGCACTCCCCCACCCCCTGTTTATTTGAGGAATAAACAGAATTTCCTTGTGTGGTTGGCAGGTGGCCAGAAAGCGTGCCTATGGCTCAGGAATCATCAAAAACAAACTAACGGAAAAAGCCTGACTTGCTGGAGGCTGAAATTAAATATCTAGGAGGGTGTGTGTGTGTGTGTGTGTGTGTGTGTGTGTGTGTGTTCGTTCATGAACACGTGCACACGGTGGGGGCAGGGAGGCAGTTGAAGGGTGTCTGGAAGCTTTAACCCTTGGCACTATAAATAGAACACTTACTTGGCTGGCTGTAATACGGACTTTTGAGATGGAGTTTATCCTGCCATTTGGTCAGAATTAAGGTATGACTCACTGTCCTGTACCCAAGACTGGCCCGCATTTGTACCCACTTTCCTTTCGATGTGAGCCAAGTTTAATTAAAAGCAACACTTGACAAGTCCATTAAATAACTGAAACACTTCCCATCAAAACCTTGCCGTGAATGGAGGCATTATACACAAAACAATGCCTTTTTAAAGGCCTGAAGTGAGACCCAGACTATGCAAAGTGTTGGATTAAAAAGGGGACAAATCCTGGCCCACACAAGCTGACCCAGCAGCCCAGGAGGGAGGGTGAGATGAGGTAGGCGCGTGTGACAGGGAGCAGAGGGGACTGCGGCAAACAGACCTGGGAGAATCGGGGCTTGTGGTTCCCAGAAGAGGAACTCTCCCAAGCTGTGGAACACTAGCAAATGGTACAAAGGGTGTTGGTCTTCAGTGAATGGGTCAAACAATATCTTGCTAGAATTTGCACTCCCTAGGTTGTGAAAAGTGAGACTTCATTTTTTATAGAAGAAAGGAGCGGCGTGGCTGGTTCTTGAGGTGCTTGTAGCCTGCTCCCCAAACTTGTGTTCTCTGCTTGTGACTGGATCTGGGATGTGTTTCTGAGCTTTAGGGTGGATCCCCATATTGTCTGGGTCTTTGACTCTTTCATGTTTCACTCAGGTAATCCATGGATGGAAACCAGACGGCTTTGTTTTTGAAGTGGAAATGTTATATTTTCCTATTATAAGAGTTTATAGCCTCCCTCCTTTTTCTAGGGATAGGAGGTTTCAGAGATTGTCACCTCCCCATCAAAGCTCACGGTGACTGCCTGCACAGGAGCCTGAGGCCCAGCCTCCACGTGTGACTTAACAAGGACCATGGCTCCTGGTTTTATGTTTGTTTCAGCCTCACCTCAAGTACGGAGGCGTGCGAAGATTTTCTTGACCTGGCATAAGAAAACACTCAGAAGTCATTTTTATTGGCTTTAGTTTTCAGTGATTTAGCACTGTTCCATTTTTTCAGTCAAAGATAGCAGAAATACATTTTGTATGTGCCTGTGCCGCCTGCTGGTCTGCGTGTGTGTGTGTGTGTGTGTGTGTGTGTGTGTGTG
>CABHPQ010172939.1:0-18556 GCA_902168405.1 Peromyscus aztecus
AGGTTGTCAGACTTTGTTGCCGTTAAACACATTAACCCCTTCATGGAATTGTTTATGCTCTTCATGGACCCGAAGACCAGTGTCGTCACTGTCCAGAACATCTTTGCTCCTCAGCTAAATAGCTGTGTCCCAGAGTCAGTTTCACACCTTTCTTCATCTTGACTTCCCATCCTTGTTGTTGTTTACCCACCTGGAATTTTCTTCTCATTGAATCAACTACTTTTCCAACATCCAGCTCAAATTGCAGCTTTTCCTGAATATTTATTCTTCATCTGATTCATACTTAGTACTCTACTGTCATGAATTCATCAATTCTGGATAAAGCATTGCCTATTTCCTGTGCACTGGACCAACTACTGAGGTCCTAAGTGTTTCTCTCCTTTGGAAGAACTCTAGACCAGGGATTGTGACCAACTTTTAATCCAAACAACTGGTAGGCAGAGCCAGGCGGATCTCTGTGAGTTTGAGGACAGCCTGGTCTACAGACTGAGTTTCAGTAGAAGATGCAGACTAGAAAACAGGTGTGTGAAAGGCAGTGCTAACAAAAACAACACAGAGAAGTATACACAGTGACCTTGCAGCTGACAGTATGTGCTCCATAGGTACTTGTTTGAATGAAGACAGAATTTTACCTGCAGTTCCAGGGAAATCAGGAGTTCAAGGTCAGCCTTAGCTACGCTGAAAGTTTGAGGCCAGTTTGGGTTACATGAGACCCTGCCAAAGGAGAGGAGGATGAGAAACATCCAGATAACCCTGAACTTGACAAAGCTTCTGATTTAGGACTGTCAGCCTCTCAGCTAAGGAACACCATGGCTGGAAAAGTCTATGATGTTTGCTGGTAAGGGGTTCCTGAACAGCTAGCTCCTACCTGGTGGGTGGAAGAGCCTGAGTAGCGAGTGCAGGGCAAGGATTAGATTGAAATAACAGGGTCGAGGTGATACATCTATTCCCCACACTGGGCTGACCCAACGTAAGTGAGCCCAGGCACTGCCCAAGCATTATCCCCTGCACTGAAGGACACAGGGACGAGGGAGATGCTCGAAGCACCACTGAGATGAGAGTAGGGAACAGGAAAAGAATGCAAGGCAGAACAGCGGTGTGGTGAGTTCACCGGTGTTGTTCACGGACACCCACTCCCCACCCTAGAAGAGGTACGAGGCCCACCGCCCGACAGCTATGTCTAATTCTCTCTCCCCCAGAGTCCAAGCCATTGCCACCAGGAACTCCCTTCCCTCTGCGCTTCACGTTTCTGTGCCAACCTTCCTTTTTAAAAACTTTTGTATTTTTGAGATAGGGTCTCTTTGTGTAGCCTGGAACTGTATATTGCTCAACATGAGCTACACAGCAAGACACTTTCTGAAATAAGCAGGACACAGTGGCCTGTACCTCTAATCCCAGCACTCAAGAGATGGAGGCTAGAAGATCAGGAATTCAAGGTCAAGGCCAGCCTCAGCTACATTGTGGTTTCAAGACCACTCTGGGCTCCATTAAGACCTAGGTTTTGAGGAATAAAGAAAAAGGTAGGCTAGGAACTAGAGGATCGTTCAGTCATACAGCACTTGCCTAGAATCATCTAATAAAGGATGGAGTGTGGCTCAGTGGTAAAGCACCTGCTAGAATCAGCCAGTGAGGGGCTAAGGACACGGCTCAGCATTAGAACATGTGGCTTTAAGTTCTATCCCAAGTATCACACATGAACACACATGTACACAAACACATACAAATGGACTCCTGAGGCTTATAAAGTCCCTACCCTTAGGGGATCACCTCGTGGATGGCAAAGTCAAAGGCTCTACAGAGAGAAACACTAGGAACAAATCTGAGCTCTCCACTTAGACTTTGGATTACATCTGTGCTTGCCACTTAAGCTCAGAAGTCTCCATTCCTCCATCTGCAGTGTGGTCATAGTTCTGTGCTACCTCAGAAAAACTAATACAAGTAAAAGTGAGTTGACTACGGTGGCATGTGCCTGTAGTCTTAGGATTCTGGGGGCTGAGGCAGGAGGATCTCAGGTTCTAAGCCAGCCTAGGCCACACAGAAAAGAGAGGCTATAAGAGGTTATTTGCTGTGATGGTGCTGACCATGAAACCCAGGGTCCTGCACATACAGACAAGTACTTATTCACTGACCTACATCTCTAGCCTTCAAAGGTTAGTACTGCTTTCAGTATTACTGATTTTAGGAAAAGGCATGCTTGCTGTAGAAAATACACATAACACAGAAATAAAACTGGATGTGTCATTCCTAAGATGTTAGAGTCTGAAAAGGTGTTTTGGAAAGTGCTATATGCAAGTTACTCTCTGGAGCTCTAAATGGTCAGCACCTCTGTGTACGTCCATCCCCTTGGCATCAGGGAATAAGCATATATGTTTACTGTGTTAAGCTACGAATATGAAATATCCAGGCTTGGAGGGTAGCTCAGAAGTAGAGTGTGAGGTAAACATGTACAATGCCTATCCCCATCACTACAGCACGCACACACACACACACACACACACACACACACACACACACACACACCACACACTCATATATCTACTGTGTGCTCCTGCATGGGTAATTCAAGTGCACCACATAAGAACAGCGACCACGAGGGCATGCTGAAAGGAAGAAGGGAAGACTTGGGCTGGTGAGATGGCTCAGTGGATAAAGGCACTAGCTGTGTACATCTAAGGTCCTGAGTTTGATACCTGGAGTCCACCATGGAAGAAGAGAACCTACTCCTGAAAGTTGTTCTGACTGCCACATCCATGCTCTAGCACATGTGTGCCCACACACACATAAACACTCTCTGGAATATGACAGGTCACTGTTACATGGTACCACTATTTTTATCTGTGTTCTACAGTTTAAAAGACTGGTTGTGTTGGGTGTGGTGTCTCATGCCTGTAATCTCAGCTCTCAGGAAGCTGAAGCTACCAGAATGCCAGAAGTTCTGGGCCAGCCTCGGCTATTTAAGTTTGGAAGTGGTATTTCACTAAATACAAATAGATGTGAAAAACTAGGTGGGCATGGTGACTTGCTGGCACTTGGGAAACTGAGGCAGTTTAAGGCTGCCAGGGCTACACAGCAAGGCCCTGCCATAAAACTACAAATTTTGGCTAGGTGGGGTGGCACATGCCTTTAATCGCAGCACTTAGAAGACAGAGGAGACAGATCTCCGAGTTTAAGGCCAGCCAGGGCTACATAGTGAAATACTGTCTTAAAACACAAATAACCCAGTGTCAGCACAAGCCTTTAATTCCAGCACTTGTAGAGGCAGACGGATCTCCGAGTTTGAGGACAGCCTGGTCTACAGAGCAAGTTCCCATACAGCCAGGGCTACACAGAGAAACACTGTCTCAGAAAACCAAAACAAGTAACCCAAAAATTTAAAAAGCAGATATTGCCTTCTTCTTCCCAGATGCCAGTGAGGTGGCTGCCATCTCTTTCCAAGCATCACGGCTTCCCTCTGGCATCTGGTGAAACAAAGTCATCCAAGAAGACCAAGAAGTTCACCCTGCACCAGTCAGACCATTGTGTCAAAATTAAGTGCAACTGGTGGACACCCATAATTATCTGACAACAGATCCTGATGTCCAACACTGGTTATGGGAGCAAGAAAACCAAGCACACGCTGCCCGGTGGCTTCCAAGTCCCCAGCATCAAGGAGCAGTTCCTGCTCCTGGTCTACAGTCCCTCTATTATGCTGAGTGAGTCCAACATAAGGAAAAGGCAAGTGCCTTTTATCCATGGAGCTGCTCACCCGCCCGTCTTTTCTTCCTTTCAGCGTGCCCTCATATTGGCCATTCTTTAACATTGTTTTGTTGTTGTTGTTTTCCTGACAGGGTTTTTCTGTGTAACAGCCCTGATTGTCCTGGAAGTCCCTCTGTAGACCAGACTGGCCTTAACTCACAGAGATCCGCCTGCCTCTGCCTCCCGAGCGCGCCACCACCGCCTGGCTATATTGGTCATTCTTACGTGGTGCACTTGCTTTAGCCCTTCAGGAGCACACAGGAGCGCCTGTGCGTGTGTGCGCATGCATGTGCATATGCGTACATGTACATGTTTGCGCTTCCAAGAACTGCAAGCCATCTTGGAAAGAGCACCATCAGTCACCAACACCCAGGCCAGACTGTGAAGAAAATGGATAGATGGCTCACTCACATGTATGATTTATTTGTGCTTAAATAAAACCACAAGAACTGCACGCAGCAGCAGCAGCTACTTGTATACCAAAAGGCAAGTAGAAACCTTACTTACTTCCCAAGCCTAAACTGCCCCGAACTCCGGAAACAGCCTGTGTAACATGAAGGGCAGAGGAAGACTTTGAGGATAGGCCCAACATCAGAAGACAGGCATGTTTGTGATAATTGCAGCTGCAGATTATACCAGTTCTGTTCCATGAAACTCAATCCCAAAAGGTATGCCCCAAAAGCAAGCTAAGGAAGATCTGTTTCTGTAACTTACAGAGGACTTGAGTCTCCAGATTAAGTTTCTAGATATTGGGACAAGTGGAGATAATGTTGGGTTGATCCAGCACAAAGAAAGTTGCTCCCCAAACATAAAACGGAGACTTTGTATCTGTTGTCTCTATAGGTAAGACATGGGGTTTGTGTTGATCAGGCTACTCTTGAACTTGTGGACTCAAGTGACCTAACTCAGTTACTTCAGTGCTGAGATTCTGAGATTGCCCTGTGCACCAATATGTGTGGCTACAATAATCTTTAAAACAAAACATTTTGAATATAACTGTGTGTACATACCGTTTGAGTCTGTATGTTTGGGTGTGAAGGCCAGATATTTCTGGTGTCAGGGGTCTCTTGGCCTTGAGCTTGCTGACTGGGCGACACTGGCTGGCCAGCGAGGCCCAGGGATACTCCTGTCTCTGGGATTATAAGCATGCATCACCACCTCTAGGTTTCTTTTTTGTTGTTTTGGCTTTTGGAGACAGGGTTTCTCTGTGTAGCCCTTGCTGTCCTGAAACTTGCTATATAGACCAGGCTGGCCTCGAACTCATAGATCCCCCTGCCTCTGCCTCCCAAATCCTGGGATTTAAAGGCATGCGCCGCCACCATGCCCGGCTTCTCCAGGTTTTTTATGTGGGCTTTTGGATTTTTAACTCAGGTCCTTTTGGTGCTATACTGATTGAGCTATCTCCCAGCAGTTTGTTTTTTGGTTTTGGTTTTTTCTGAGACAGGGTTTCTCTGTATAACAGCCCTGGCTGTCTTGAACTCACTTTGTAGAGCAGGCTGGCTTTGGACTCACAGAAATCCACTTGCTGCTGCCTCCCAAGTGCTGGGATTAAAGGAATGCACTACCAAGCCCAGCTTTTTTTTTTTTTTTTTTTTTTAGCACTAAAAAAATTGTTGTGCCAGGCAGTGGTGGTGCACACCTTTAATCCCAGCACTCGGGAGGCAGAGGCAGGTGAATCTCTGAGTTCAAAGTCAGCCTGCTCTACAAAGTGAGTTCCAGGATAGGCTCCAAAAGCTACACAGAGAAACCCTGTGTTGATAAACCAGAAAATTGTTGTGTATATGTACACATAGCACAGCACACATGGAAGTCAGAGGATAACTTGCAGGAGTCAGTGGGGCAGGAATCGAAGTGAGGTCATCAGACATGGCAGCAGGCACTTTACCTACTAAGCCATCTATCATTAGCCATTTTTGTTTTTCTTGAGACAGGGTGTCGCTGAATAGCTCTGGCTGGCCTTAAACTCACTCTGTAGACCAGGCTGGTATTGAACTCACAGAGATCCATCTGCCTCTACCTCTCCCAAGTCCTGGGATTAAGGGCAAGCACCACCATACCTGGCTTTGTTTTTTTTTTTTTTTTTTGATAAAAGCCATGGATGACCTGGACCTGGCTATATAACCACCACACAAGTCTTGAAATGATTCTCCTGCTTCTGCCTCCCAAGTGCTAGGGTTATAGGCATGCACTACCACAATGGCTAGAATAATTTTTTACATGAATACTTTCCTTACCTGGACATATCATCGAGAATCAACAGGCCTTTCTATGTACTTTCCCAAGTTTTCTTCAATTTTAGTAATTGGTAAAAATAGGTTATACAGGCCGGGCGGTGGTGGCGCATCTCTGTGAGTTTGAGGCCAGCCTGGTCTCCAAAGCGAGTTCCAGGAAAGGCGCAAAGCTACACAGAGAAACCCTGTCTCGAAAAACAAAACAAAACAAAACAAAAAATAGGTTATACATTGTTATTTCTCTTTCCTGTCTTTAGAAATTATTTTGTTATGTGTTTTGCCTGCATGTATGTACATGCACCATGTGAGTGTCTGATGTCTGCCTAGGTCAGAAGAGGGTGCTGGGAATCCACTAGGTCCACTAGAGAGCAACAAGTCCTCTTAGCTACTGAGCCAACTCTCCAGCCAGTCATTTTTCTTTTAATTAAAAAAAAAATGGGGGGCTGGAGAGATGGCTCAGCAGTTGAGAGCACTGGCTTGTCTTCCAGAGGACCTGAGTTCAATTCCCAGCACCCACATGGTAGCTCACAACCATCTCTAGTGGAATCTGATAACCTCTTCTAGCATATAGTCATATATGCAGATAGACAACTCATATACATAAATAAATCATTTTTGTGTATGGGTGTTTTACCTGCATGCACGCCTGTGGAAGCCAGAAGAACATCAGCTCCCCTGGGACTGGAGTTACAGTTGTGAGCCACCATTGTGTGTTGTTCAAATCTATGAGGGTCTTTTAATAAAAAACCCATAGTCAGATATCGGGATGAAAGCTGAAAGATCAGAGAAGCAGAACAGCCAGCCACTAGCTTACCACTACGAAATCCTCAGCCCAAAGAGAGTGAGTTCCTGTTTCCTCACGCCTTATATACCTTTCTCTGCCCAGACATCACTTCCTGGGATTAAAGTTGTGTGCCACCACTGCCTGGCCTCTATGTCTAATCTAGTGGCTGACTCTGTCCTCTGATCCTCAGGCAAGTTTATTAAGGTACACAACATATCACCACAATTGTGGGTGTTGGGAATTGAACCTAGGCCCTCTAGAAGAGCAGTCAGTGCTCTTAACAACTTAGCCATCTCTCCAGCCTTTTAATTTTTTAAAAATTTATAGTGTATATGCATGATACATGCAGTAGAACAGGGAGTCACTGCTCTCTCCACCTTCACGTGGAACCTGGGATTGAACTCAGGATACAGGCTGGTGTAGCAAGATCATTTATCCACTGAACCATCTCTCTGTCCCAAACTTGTCCTCCTGCCTCAGCTTCCTGAGTAATGGGGTTATAAGGTAAGTACCACCATGTTCAGCTCTCCTATACCTTTTTGTTTTGAAAAATTAAAAACCTTCAGAAATAGTATTAAATTTTGTGTTTTAGAGTCTATGTAGCACAGGGCAGACCCATGATTCTTTAGACAGTCTATGTAGCACAGGGCAGACTCATGATTCTTCAACTTCAACCTGCCAAGTACTGGGTTACAAGCACGCGCCATCCCACGCTGTGTAAAATCAGTATCAATGCTGCCTCCACCCTTGAGGACCATCAAAACTTGGCAGTCTCTATTACTAGCCAGACACTTTTCCTAGGGCAAGAACCCTGGGCAGTCTATGCAATGACCTTTTGTAAGGCTCTCCCTAGGAGGAAATAGCAGCTACCAGGCATGAAGATGCAGCTCTGCTCCTCAAGAGCTCAACTATCTCAAGTTCAAAGGCAAAGTATTTAGTGAGATACTAGCTCAAAAGAAAGGTAAAAAGAGCTGTGTGGTAGAACATGCCTTGAATCCCAGTACTCAGGAAGTAGAGGCAGGTGGATTTCTATGAATCCCAGGCCAGCCAAGGTTACAAATTGAGACCCTGTCTCAAACTAACACACAAAGAAATGGGGTTGGGGCAAGACCACATGTCTAATCCCCAGTGTAATACACAAACATGCACACATACACAAAGAATCAACACAGCAAGGTAGACAGGACAGCATTTATTCCCATTTTACAGATGAGGACACAAACTCAAGACAGCCTATGTGATCACCCCACTCCAGGCCACAGGTCAGTGACGTGGCTGATTCCAGAGCAGACTTCTGACTTCAGTGGCTCAGCATTCTTGGGTTCCCTACCTTCCCTCTGCAGCCATGACACCAGTTACTTCTCAAAGCCCACATTCAAAAGCAAGTGAAAGCCTTTCCAGCTGCTTCTGACAACCAAAGTAGACGTGCACCAGACCCCACATGCACACACAGCATAAGGCAGAGCTGTGTATCCAGAAACCCAAATCTCTATGTGGCCATACTGCCCTCAATATGGCTGATCTCATCAGAAACCTGAATCCACAGTGGAGAGCCGAGTGCAGAAAAACAAGAAATTCAATTTTTCTGTCAATTACTTCTAGTCTGAGTTCTATTTATTGAGAGCTTACTCTGTCCCAGCTATTTGAGTTGGGACCCAGAAGAAGGCAACAAGAATTCTGCCTTTGTGAAGCTCATGTTCCAATGCATTCTTTAGCAATTCACACACTAGTGCTGGAGGCCCAGTGCAGAGCATTTATTTGCCCAGTGAGGGCTGGGGCTGTGGCTGAGCGGGAGAGCCTTTGGCTAGAATCCCCCAGTGAGGGGCTGAGGCTGTGGCTGAGCAGGAGAGCCTTTGCCTAGAATCCCCCAGTGAGGGGCTGGGGCTAGGGCTGAGCGGGAGGGTCATTGTCTAGCATTTCCTAACGAGGGCTAGGACTGTGGCTGAACAGGAGAGTCATTGTCTAGCATTGCCTAGTGAGGGCTGTGGCTGAGCGGGAGAGCCTTTGCCTAGAATCTCCCAGTGAGGGGCTGTGGCTGTGGCTGAACAGGAGTCATTGTCTAGCATCTAATAGTGAGGGCTGGGGCTGAGCAGGAGAGTCATTGTCTAGCATCTCCTAGTGAGGCCTGGGGCTGTAGCTCAGCAGCAGAGCAATTGTCTACCCTGCAGAAAGCTCTGGGCTCCATCTCCGGGACTACAAAATGAAAAGCAAGGAACAATCCTTAAGTGCCAACGAGACTGATGAGCCGCATAGTCCTACATCAGTGTTTGGTCCAGTTCACAGTGGTGCTGCATTTCAAAGTAAGATGACAACATCTAACTTCTCTGAAACTGGCGACTTTGGGGAATTCTTAAACAATATGTAGCAGCTACGAACCACTGTGCATCCCGGACACATGCCTAGCAACCCACTGCAGTCTCTACCACTTCTTCCCATCTCACCATCAGGTGACCTGCCCAAGTCCACTTTTGCTACACACTCGCCTGCCCTTATCACGGGCACTGGAGCAAATACATAGCCAAACAAGATGGTTTCAGAAAGCACCAAGTCATACAAAAGAAAGAAAAGCACCAATGTAACCAATAGGACAGGATTGGTGGAAAGGGCTACTTCGGATGGAGTGTTTGAGGAGGCAACTGCCTGGAGTCAAAGTCACCAGGGACCGCACCGCACCGACAAGTCTGCCAACAGAAAGGAAAAATGCTGGCAGCACACAAGAGCGACAGCCCAGACCTGAGCCTGTCACCTGCTTGGGTTAGTAAAGAAACAGGAGAATGGGGTGGGCTGGACCATCGCAAAGAAAGACCACAGGAGGGGAAATCGTCAGTACACTATGCAGGCCAGAGCAAGCTGCTTTAGTCTTTAGTCCAAGAATAGAGGGAAGCCTTTGAAGGGTTTTTAACTGGGAATGGCACGATCTGATCTGTTTTATGTTTTTCAAAAGCTGGCTAAACTATGTAGGAAAGTGACTTGAAATAATGTGGCTGGAAACAAAGTACCTTACATATAGTATGTGACAGTGGAGACGGTGACCAGGATGGGAACCGAAGAGACGCAGAGACAGCAGTTGCTGCAGGCCGTCTGGATGCAGCAGTGGTGGTGGAAGGAGAGGGTGCCGACAAGGGAGCCATCAAGGTCAACTTCAGGGTTATGCCGTATTCTAACATTCTGTAGCATTGAGGACGGCTGCAAGAGGCCCTCCTTTTAAGCGAGAGATCAAAGCTAACTGAGACGGGTACTTTTTGCTAGATTCAAGCCCTCCTAGATCCCTGACCTGACATCTTCCTTATCCCTTGGATCCAAGCAGTCTTCCAACTTACACGTCTGAGACCCAATCTCTCACTGGGTGTATTCCACTTCCTCCCCATGTCTACACCATCCTCTGCAGCTGTGAATGAACAAAAAGCACTTCACAGATACCAGCCTCCAGGTCCTTCCCACCAGCGTGGATCTCTGGCAGCAGGTCCGTCTTGTTTGTATGTGTTAGCCAGCATCACTAGCTAGTCCCATGTAACAGGCACTGAAGTGATAAGTCCACGAGGTCTCCCACAGAGAGGAGTGCCATGTTAAGATGGCATTACTTCTCAAGGCACGGGAACCAAACCACCATATTCAACCAAGATAATGAGCAAGCCAAGCCCCAGAGCCTCAGCCTTCCCGAGGGCTGTGATTCTTTCTAATCTGGTTGCAGACCAAAGTTAGAGTTACAAGTTTATCTGAGAGTTAATGACACTGGACAGCACTGTTGTGCTCCATGCATGGGAACTTTAGAATGCTCTTAGCCTCACAACATCTTTTCAAGAAGGCCACAGAGAGCATCGTTCCCCATTTTACAAATAAGAAAACTGAAGAAATCCAGAGCAAAAAAAATCTCTAGTCAAGGTCTCTCTCCATATGGAGCCCAGGAGGTCCTGGAATTCACTAAGTAGTCCAAGCTGGACTTGAACCCCTGATCCTCCTGCCTTTGCCTGTAGAGTGCTGAGATTATAGATCGGTGCCAACAAAGACCAGTCCTTAATCATTTCCTGCTGGTAACAGGAGCCTGGTCCAGTGACACATTCTGCACCCTTCTAGAACAGCCACCTGGTTCTCTGGTGTCCCTCAGGTTTGACCTCGACACTCACAAACTTCTTTGGGTGTCAGGGTCTTTTGCCACACAGTCAAAGACTTTGCTCTCTCTGTCTCTCTTCTCTCTACCCCTCTTCTTAGTGCTGGGTGAAGACAGAGTCCACCCTTGGGCCTGTGAGAAAACAGCACCTTTCAGTCTGGGAGGAGTCAAACAAGAAGAGAGAGAGAGAGAGAGAGAGATCTAAGTATGCAAGAATAGTTTCAATGGGGGGAAAGCAGAGGCCACCAGGAAGGAAATTGGGAGGTTCCTCCAGGTCTCCACCCCAGGGGCACCTGGGAAAGAGTGGCAACCACTGGGGCAGGCAGAGCCATCCAGGGCCAGTCACTTCTTCAGGGCCCCCAGGCTCTTTAGGACCTCCTGGGCCTGGGTCAGCTGTTGCTGCAGCCTCTGGCGGGTGCTCTCACTGGAGGCCCGCTTCAGGAGGCCCTGCATCTCCTCCACCACAGCCCGGTGGCCTGGGGTATTGTGGAAAAGCCGCACTGCACGGTCCCCACAGGAGGCCAAGAAGCGACCAGTGATGTCAAAGGTCAAGTCAGTAATACACTCCCCGTGGACGGACTCGAAGCACTCCTCCTTCTCCCCACGCCTCGTGTTGAAGAGGTGAATACTGGTGCCGGTGGCCAAGGCCAGGACGTGGGTGTCAGGGGAGAGTGCCAGGCGGCAAGGCATGGTGCTTGCCTCTTCAAAGCGGCCTGTCCTCAGCAAGTAGGGGTCCTGCTGCTTCTTGTACTCCACATCTGTGTCCCACAGCTTCCATGTGCCATCCTTGGAGACAGAGGCCATCCTGTAATGTGGGAAATCACAGCTAGAGCCTCAACAACCCCGGCTTGGAAAGGCACTGGAGCAGCCCAAGGGACTGCAGCTAGGAAGTCAAATCAACAGCCTGCTGGGCATCAAGTCCTCCACCCTTCTCAGACCTGCAGCCCAGACCTGCAGCCCGGCTGGGCCCGCTGCTCAGCCCAGCTTGCTGGTTCACACCTATAATCTCAGCACTGGGGGCTGAGGCAAGGCAGGAGGATCAATGTGAGTTCAAGGCCAGTCTGGGCTACCAGGTGAGACCCTGTGTCAAAAAAACACAAACAGGACAAAATAAAAAATTGCCAGGTAAGTACACACCTATATCTTAGTACTTAGGAGAGAGGCAGGTGGAATGAGGCCTTCAGGGCCAGCCTTGGCTATCTGTACTAAGTAAGACCAAACAACCAAAAGAGCAAAGGAAAGAAAATGCACGGATGTACTCACCTCCGAGAGTCATTGGAGAAAGCGAAAGAGTGGACAGATGCAGAGTGGCCCTTCAGCTCAAAGGCTCGCAACACCTCCTGGAATTCCCCTTTCTTCCCGAAGCAGACCTCCCAGACCTTCACATCTGGGGTGAAGCCACAGGAACCCACAAACCTGTCACGTAACACACACTCTTAAAATTCAAATGTTAAAGACATCTTGTTCCTAACAGATCTTAGCCATCTCTCTTTGGAGAAATAGCACCTTGTGGTGATGCTAGGCATGGATCTAGGGGCTAACAAACACAAGGCAAGTCATCTACAGCTACAGCCCTACTTTTAAGGAACCTTTTTAAAGTGTTTCCGTGTCAGGCATGGAGGTATAACCCTTCAATCCCAGTTAGTCTGGAGGCTGAGGCAGAAGGATCTCTAGTTCAAGGCCTTCCTGGGCTAACAGAGTAAACAGGAAGGCAGTATAGATAACTTACCAGGATCTTGTCTCAAACTAAAATTAAAATTAATATAATAAGGCTGGGTGTGGTGATGCATACTTTTTTTTTTTTTTTAAGATTTTATTTACCATGTATACAGTGAGTGTTCTGCCTGCAGGCCAGAAGAGGGCACCAGATCTCATTGTAGATGGTTGTGAACCATCTTGTGGTTGCTAGGAATTGAACACAGGACCTCTGGAAGAACAGCCAGTGTTCTTAACCTCTGAGCCATCTCTCCAGCCCCGGTGATGCATACTTTTAATCCCAATGCTTAAGAGGCAAGAATAGGCAGATCTCTTGTGAGTTTGAGACTACCTTGGTTTATATAGTGAGTTCCAGGCTGGCAAAGTCTATACACTGAGATCTTGTCTCAGAACAAATAAAACCAAACCAACAAATATTTTTAAAAGGCCTGGTATGGTGGCACAGCCTTTAATCCAAGCTGTCAGGAAACAGAGGCAGGTAGATCTCAGTGAGTTCCAGGCCAGTCAGGGATATACAGTGAGCACCGGACTCAAAACAAAGTGGAATGAAGCCCATGATGAGGGCTTCCGATGTGCAGTGCTGGAGTGTTTGCCTAATGCACAATGCTCTGCTTTCCACCCTCAGCAGCACTGCAAAAATGAACACACTGTAGGTGAAGAAACAGACACTAAGGACGATGGGGGCTTGTGGGAAATCTTTCATGCTTTGGAGAGCTAGGGCTTACATCCAGGCGTCCCCACCCCATTTCTCAAAACTGCCTCTGTTCTCTACCTACCCTCTCCCCCTTCCTCACCTGCTACATGGGGAGATAGCCGCGTAAGTGTTGTTCATCTGGTTGGTGTTGATCACGGCCAGCACCTGACGTTTCAGATTCCAGATGAGGATGGTCGTGTCACTGGAGGCTGTCATGATGAACTTCCCTGATGAGGAGAGGAAGTTGTGAGGCCAGGGGTATGACCAGGTCAACCGTCACCTCCCAAAGAAACAATGAGGATCTGCTCTAAGAAGTATGGAAAGGTTGGGAATTTAGCTCAGTGGTAGAGCGCTTGCCTAACAAGCGCAAGGCCCTGGGTTCGATCCTCAGTTCCAGGTTTAAAAAAAAAAAAAGTATGGCTCTGACGGACTCTAGGGAAGCACAGGGCCAGAGCTCTTTGGTCACAATGATGCCAGGCAAAACTCAGGCACTATCAACTCCTTCAACAAATACAACTCAAAGGATGGCGAGATGGCGAGATGCAGGTGGAGGTACTTGTCACCAAGTCTATGACTGGCGTTCAACTCCCATGTGTTGAAAAGATTGGGCTGACTTCTACAGGTTGTCTTCTGACCTCCACATGTGTGCTATAACACACACACACACACACACACTGTAAAACAGGGGGTGGGGGGCCTGGAAAGATGGCTCAGCAGTTAAGAGCACTGGCTGTTCTTCCAAAGGACCTGGGTTTAATCCTCAGCACCCACATGGCAGCTTGCACTTGGCCGTAACTCTAGTCCCAGGGGACCCCACGTCTTCTTCTGGCCTCTGTGAGCACTGCATGCAAGTGGTGCACAGACATACATTCAGGTAAACACCCACCACATAAAGTAAAAATGAATAAACCTTTAAAACAAAACTACAGCCTTGAGCAAGCTCCACCCACTAGACTTCCCTACCTGTGTCAGCAATGCCGATGTTGACGATGGGCGCCTTGTGCTTTTTAGGGAAGTCCTCTGGGGTGGCTGTGAAGGTAAAGCCCCCATCTTCTCGCTTGGCCATCTTAAAGACACGGAGGGTGTCCCCATTGGCCAGCCAAACAATGAAGGCTCTAGAGACAGCAAAAGAGAGGTCATTTTCTTACCTGGACAGAGGCCTATGTGTTCTAGATCCCATAGAAAATCACGATTGCCCCTCTTGCCCTACGGTATAGTCTTACTATAGATCTCTTGGTTCAAAAAAAAAAAAAAACTTTTTTTAACTTTAAACTTTGTGTGTATGCATGTTTGTGCACCACATGCCTGGTGCCCTTAGATGCCAGAAGAGGACATAGGCTCCCCTAAGACTGGAGTTACAGACAGTTGTGAGCTACCATGTGCATGCTAGGAAGTGAACCCCAGTCCTGTGTAAGAGCAACCAGTGTTCTTAACCCCTGAACCATCTCATTCCACCCATCAAAATCTCATAAAAACTATTCAGAGGGCCAATGAGATGGCTCAGCAAGTTAAAAAGCACTTGCTTGGCAAGGCTAATGTGACTTAAGAATACTCAGGAACCCATATAGTAGAAAGAAAAAAACCCAACGTCTGCTGTCCTCTGGCCTACACACACAAAAAGCAAAACAAAGTATTTCAAGGATAGAGATGTATCTCAGTGGTAGGCTCTGGGTTTGATCCTTAGCACTAAACCATAAAAATACCCTCCCTAAATAGGAGGCTTTGAAGCAATGGTGGCGCACGCCTTTAATCCCAGCACTCGGGAGGCAGCGGCAGGTGGATCTCTGTGAGTTTGAGGCCAGCCTGGGCTACAGAGTGAGTTCCAGGACAGGCTCCAAAGCTACACAGAGAAACCCTGTCTCGAAAAACCAAAACCAAAACAAAACAAAGCAAAACAAACAAACAAACAAAAAGAGGCTTAAGGAGAACAGAAAGCCCTGAAAAGTCACAAGACTCATAAGGTCCCTTCCCAAGGTTCCAGAACTAGTAAAGAAGGACTGGCAGAAGACTGTGTGCTGGAGCTGCCTTAAAGCCCAATACGCAGCTTCAATACAGCTTTTGTGAGTCATTACCTACGCTGGGGTGGGCTTTTATGATTTGGCTCCCAAAGAGTTGTTCATGTTCTTTTTGTTTGTTTGTTTTTTGAGACAGGGTTTCTCTGTGTAGCTTTGGAGTCTGTCCTGGAACTCATTCTGTAGACCAGGCTGGCCTTGAACTCAGAGATCCACCTGCTTCTGCCTCCCAAGAGCTCTGATTAAAGGCTTGAGCCACCACTGCCCGGCCTGACCATGTTCTTTTAAGCATCCTCTTACCCATATTCCCGTAAGCAACCCCAATAAACTCACTGGTTTGCCAAGCTACATATGATACCATCACTCTTTGGTCTGTTGTTGATGCCCTATCTAGGGTAAACAGACATTTGTTTCCCTGAACAAAGGCACACAAAGCCACACTGAATCCCAGCACCGGGGAAATTGAGGCAGAAAGACCACAAGTTCAGGGCCAAGCTGCATTTCCTAGTGAGAACAACATAGCAAGGCCCTGTGTCCTGTCTCAAAACAACCAACTAACTAAAACCCAAAAGGCAAGAAAGGCTGAGGGTGTGGTAAGGCCTTGCCAGCATGTGAGATTCCGGGTTTAGTCCTACACTACAAAGAGAAGAGGATCCTCATAGCTTTGGTTCCTTTCATTTCTAGAGCGTAGGAAGTCACAAGAGCTTCCAAAATTCATGGCAAAGCTAGATTTTGGAAAATTCAGGGTAGGAATGATTTTTCCCTCCCTGCTTCCTTCTTACAGAGCAGAACCTCCAAGGGCCACAGGAGGTGCCCATACTATATGGATGGTCTCTCTCCTTATGTCATCTCAAGGTAGACTCTTAGTCCCTCCTCACTAACCCCCAAATGGACCTGGGAAGGCCAAAGTTAAGAGCTGGGCTTTTGCAGGCGAGCCTGAGGCTCTGTCCTGTCCCACCTGCAGTCAGGGCTGAAGCGCACCAAGGTGGCATGGTCCAGCTCCACATTGGCTCTCATGCTGCGGTGCTCCCGCTGAAGGAAATCTTTGGTGCTCCAGATTCGGACAGTGCGGTCATCTGCACAGGTGACCAGGTACTTGCCATTGCTACTGAAGTCCATGCAAGATATATTCCCACTATGGCTCTAGGGGAAGAATACAGGAAGTATAAATGAGACCCTCTCCAGTGGACAGGAGGATGAACCTAAGGCTGCCACTGTGGCCCTGGTGCCTGAGTGACCAACAAGCCGGGGATAGAAGAGGACAAGCTAGCCCTGGTAGTTCAGTTCTATAATCCCAGCTACTCCTCAAGAGGCTGGAGCAGTAGGATCTCAAGTTCAAGGCCTGCCTGGACTACAGAGAAAGTCTCAAGCCAGCCCAAGCAATTTAGTGAAACTAAACCAAAATTAAGAGCAGACAAAAATAAATAAAAAGTAGAAAGTGGGCTAGGATTGTAGCCCACCAGTACAGTGGCTGCCTAGAATCCCCCAGCAAGGTGCTCAGCTGCAGAGCACTTATGTAGAATCTGCCAATCAAGGACTGGAGATGGAACTCAGTGGTAGAGTGCTTGTCTAACATGCACAAGGGCCTGGATTCAATCCTCAGTACTATAAGGGAAGGAGGGAGCAGAAGGGCCAGAATGGGGTATGCCTACTCTGCTGATAAGTTAGAGGTATATGTAATATGCACAGATTACTACAAAGGACAAAGTCTGTGGGGGTGTGGGTCTTCATGCACACAAGCTGCACGTGTTCAGTACCCAGGAGTACCAAGTACCTTCAAAGCTGCGGCCAGAAGGCGGTGGGTGAAGCTGTGTTGCTGAGGCTTCTCCTTACGAACCCGATGGTTATGTTTCTGCTTCTTGGATCCTGACTTCTTGGATTCATTTGCTTCTTGGCCTAGAAGGAAGAGTCATGTCATTTATCCATACACTCACTCAGAAGGATCTCTTGAGTACCTAGGACTGCCTAGGCTCTGGGTGGAGCACCAAGACATGAGCCAGATAGGGCCTTTGTCCTTGAGGAGAGAAAGTGATGTGTACAAAAAGATGCTTGGGAGGTCTGGGGGGGATGCTTCAGTAGGTAAAGTGCTTGCTTTCCAAGTGTGAGGACACCCAGAACCCACATAAAAATGCCATGTAATCTCAGAACTCAGGAGGTGGAATTCAGGAAGGTCTCCAGGGCTCTCTGACCAACCAGCTTGACCTAATCATGAGCTCCAGGTCAATATGAGACCCTGTCTCAATGGAAGCAACTAGTGTTCCTAATGATACACAAAGTTGTTTTCTGATCTCCATGTGTACAAGATGTATGTCCATCCACCCACATGTTCATTTAAAAAGGGGATGGAGGCTAGGAATATACCTTAATGGTAGAGGGCTTGCCTAGAATATGCAAGGCCTCAACTTCAAACAAAAAAAAGGGGGACTGGAGAGATGGCTTAGTAGTTAAAAGCAAATATTGCTCTTTCAGAGAACCAGAGTTTGGCTCCTGGTACTCAAATCAGGTGACTCACAACCAACTATAACTCTAGTTCCAGAGACTATGGCACCTTTGGCCTCCAAGGATACTTTCATAAACATGGACAAACCAACAGATATATACACATAATTTAAAAAAATGTTTAAGCTTCTTTTTTAAAGGCTTAGAAATCAGACTTGAGTTAGATTTGGTCTTTATCATCGAGTGATCTTTCCTTCTGTTTTTAAAACCACACCGAGGACTGAAACTATAGCCCCATGCATGCTAAGGGTACACACTCTACATCCCCAGCCCTCAGCGTGATCTTGCAGAGACTGCTGAGTCTGGACAGCACCTCTCTGAGTTGACACAGCTGGGTGGGTTCACGGCTTGGCCAGTGTAGTGTGGGTTGTAGGCATGCATGCATGCCAACCTAGGGACCAACACACAAGGGAAACAGAAGGATATGGTCCTGGATAAGTTATTTAACCACTTCAAGTCTTGGTTTCCTTAAAAAGATACTGAAACCAGACTTGGTGGTATATGCCTATAATTCTAGCACTCAGGCGGTAGAGGTAGGAAGATTAGGAGTTTAAAGTCAGACTTGGCTACATAGTGAGTTTAAGGCCAACCTGAACTTTCCTTTCTCAAAAACAACAACAAAACAAACAAAAAAACAAAGGCCAAGAATTGAATGAGATGGTATAACCAAGTTACAAAAGCATTTCTACATTGATGAGAAAGCTCAAGAGAAGCCATGTAGCCACAGTGTAGACATGCACTTTTACATCTGTCTCATTTACTGAACGAATTAAAAAG
>CABHPQ010172940.1:445-39332 GCA_902168405.1 Peromyscus aztecus
CCTGGGCAGAGCAGGAGAGCTGGCCCCACCTCTCACCTGGGCAGAGCTACTGGCCCCACCTGTCACCTGGGCAGAGTGGGAGAGCTGACCCTACCTGTCACCTGGGGAGAGCTGGAGAGCAGGAGAGCTGGCCCCTGATGGTGTGGGCATGGGAGAGCTGGCCCCATTCCTCACCCAGGCAGTATTTGTCAGACATGACAGAGCTATGCACACACAAACACACAGGGGCTGTAACTGTATGCACAGCACCCATACAAAGATCAAGCCAGCCCAAACCCCAGCACAGACTGGGGGAAGATCTCACAAATTCTATCCCCATCTGAGGAGTTTTTGACAATTGATGGCTGCTGGGCAGAGAAAGATTTCTCCAGGGATACAGTCCTTAAAATGCTACCCATGCTCTGGTAGATGGTCCAAGACCCATACACATACAGGTCACAGTAAATGAACTCTGTGTTAGGAAACAAAAAAGAACATGAAGTTGGGAAGGAAAAGTGGTAAGGAAATGAGGGAGGAATTTGAGGGGAGATGGGGTGGATTTTAGCAAAACATATGTAATGTATATATGAAAATTTCATTCAAACAATTGAAAATTAAAAACAAACAGAAAGACACTGAAAAACTGGGGTGTCACTCTTAAACTTGCTGTATTTTATAAAGCATTTTAAATAAAAAAGGTTAAAAGTGAATCAAAAGCAAAACAGAGAACCAACAGTGCTGTGCTCCTCAGTAGTCAAATACCTCCTCATCCACCACATTCAGGAAGCTCCCAACAACAGTGGGCCCTTGAGTACTTGCTCACTCCCATGGCCCACTTACAGTATACTTCTATCTGTACTGTATTTCCTTTTGAAACATTTTCTTTGCTTCTTTGGAATTGTGTGCCTTTGTTATACTTCTTTGAATAACACACCAAGAACCTGGAAACACTAATTCCACACACCAACCACTGGTAATTTTGGGTAGCAGAGCAGTAGTCCATTCATTAGAGCAGAACCCCTTAGACCCGGCTCCCCAATATTGCTGAACTGGGACCAATTTCCCAACACAGGAATTCTAGCGGATAAGCCCATATCATAACAAGGGTGCAGCTGGTTCTCACTGTGGAGTTTGAATGGAAATGTTCCCTAGGGGTTCATGCATTTGATCACTTGGTCCCAGTTGGTGGAACTATTTGTATAAGTTATAGAACAAATTAGGAGGTGGAGCCTTGCTGGAGGAAATACATCACTGAGGACAAGCTCTGAAAGTTTGTAGCTTCACCACACTCCCTGTGGCCCTCCTCTGCTTCCCATGTACAGAAAAAAAATACGATCTCTCTGCTTCCTGCTCCTGGCTTGCCTTGCCTTCCCTGTCATTACTGATCCTATTCCTCTGGGACCATAGCCGAAATGGGGCATGTCTTCCTTAAGTTGCTTGTGTGACATGGTATCTTACCACAGTAACAGAAAGATAACTAGGGCTGGAGAGATGGCTCAGAGGTTAAGAGCACTGGCTGCTCTTCCAGAGGTCCTGAGTTCAATTCCCAGCAACCACATGTGGTTCACAACCATCTGTAATGAGATCTGGTGCCCTCTTCTGGTGCTCAGGTGCAAGCAAGCAGAAAGATAACTAATACAGAAATGGGTTCCAGGGAGTGGGGGTGTTTTTGTGAAGACCCTGTTATTTTTTCTGGAGGAATGTGGAAGACTTTGGGTTGGGAAAACTGTTGACTTATTTAGACAGTTCTTAATAGACCCTTCAGTGGAAACTTGGGAGACAGTGGTGCTGAGTAATGTAGACAGTAGTGGCCTGTCCTGCCGGCAGCCACGTCGGGGGGCAGCAGATAGTGACTGAGGTTCAGGGTGTTGGCCCACCAGGAGGCAGTCCCTTGATGGATGGATCTCGGTGAGGCAAGGCCCCCGAAGACCCCAAGCCCCAGAATGCCTTCTGCCTCTGCTGTGCCTGTGCATGTTTCCTGTTGCTGTCTCTCTCTGATATCTGGCATGGTTGAACTGGGTGTGGGGAAATTCCCCGCTGCCTGTAAGGTAATGTGTTTATCTCGAGGAAACTTCCCATCCTACTGGGCATTTTTACCTGTGAGTCATTATGATGATGGCTTCTTCCCTAAGCTGTACTGTCTAATTGATAATAATAACATTAGCTTATACAGAGCCTTGATGAATAAAAGTATATACAAGGATATGCTTCACAGGTAAGGCCTGTGAGTTCCACCTCAGGAGCTGCTTTAGATCACAGCTCAGGCTAATGATGTAAGGAGAACAACTGGATTCTTTGGGAGCCAGGCTGGCCCTAATTCTCTTAATACTAAAAAGATATAGTCACAAGTCTCGGTGTGCATCATTTGGCTGAAACAAAGCCTTGTAATAACTTCAGGTTAGAATAGATGTTTTGACCATAGCTTTAAGATGAAAAAAAAAAACCACAGAAAACAGTCTAACATCTACAAGGACACATAACTGAGGTCAAAAATACAAAGCAGACCAACTGTTAAGTTTGGTTGTTGATCAAAGGTGATAATGAACTTCTTGTACCCATCCCTGCCCTCAGTTTCCTGATAAATAGGTATATATCCTTAAGATTGAAAGTACAGCCGACGAATTGTCTTTTATGTATAAAAGTTTATGTTTGTGATTCCTTTAAGATTCCTTATAAGATTAACTTTCAAGATAAACAGTAAAATGATTGTTTTTTTGTAACCATAGTATTTAGCCTGACAGCAAAAGAGTTGGCTGTGAAAAAATACTTTTTGTCTGCTCATGTTCTGTTAATTTGCAATAAGTTACTTAGACATAAATGCCCAAATAATGATAGAGACAGAGCCCTAACTGAATATTTCTCATCATCAAAATGAAGCTTCCAGTACTGGGTTGCATCTAACCAAGTTTTTTGCCAAACAGGTTCCATAGGGACCTCCTAACAACCCAGGCTATTGCCAAGGTTGCTTTCCACAAGCTCATGGCAAGACCGCATTGCTGAAGACAGTACCTGTAGTGGGTAGCCATTACAGCTTTGGTCTGGAAGTTCCAACCCCCATTGAAGGGGTTTGGAGCTGCACCTGCTGGCAGACCTGCTGGCAGTCTGTAGAGGCAGAGAGGGGCTTAGAGCGGCCTGGAAGTCTCCACCCCCTGAAGCTCCAGGGGGTCACTGAAAAAACTTCCAGCTGCCTGTGCTCACTCTGCTGCCAGCCAAGGCATTCAACAGGACCTGCTTTAGCGCTACACCAACGCCTCCTTCTGGCTGAAAAGTCCTCCTGCACCCCCAGAACTGCGGAAAGGTAAGATAGGCCAAGCAGTGTCTTATTTCAAGTAAAAGTACTTGATAATTTTATACCTTAAAATTGACTAACACATTTTGAGTAATTCTTATAATATGGCTGACATTTCCTCACAAGAATTTACAAACTTTTTTGTCTGTATGATGAATGACATTCTCCTTGAAATATACGACCGTCCTCAGGCGTATTTGGCCTGTACCATTTTGTCATTCATCATAATAATTCACACAGTGTTCAAACACGGGTTTAATAATAAGAACAAAGATGAGTCATTATTGGGACTGATACAGGCTTTAAAAGATAACAATGAAGGCTTACAAAAAAAGATGTAGTGGGTAGCCATTCCAGCTTTGGTCTGGAAGTTCCAACCCCCATTGAGGCTTCCGTAACTATCACGCCTACAAGGTGGGGCCAAGGGAGGGCCTGAAGACCTGAGATTGGGACACGCTCTCTTGTTTGCTGGACCTGGACGCGAGAGGAGACTGAGGAGAGTTCTCCAGAGAACACTGCCGGACTGCACTGTGTCTTTTCCAGAACCTATCCCTTCATTTGTAAGTTACCCACTAAATAAATCTTCCTTTTAACTACGTGGAGTGGCCTTAGTAATTACACCAATAAGTACCTACACAACTCATTGAACATGGAGAAGGTAACCTAGTGCCAAGAGCAGGCAAAAGAGTCAGAGACACCTCCACTCCCACCTTTAGGAGTCCCACAGTATAACACATAACAACCATAACATGTATGAAGAGGACCTAGCACAGACCCTGTGATTGCTACTTCAGTATTTGTGAGCCCCTGTGAGCTCTGCTTAGTTGATTCAGTGAGCAATGTTCTCCTGGTGCCCTCAACACCTCTGGATCCTACAATCCTTTCCTCCCCTTCTTCTGCAGGATTCTCCAAGCTCCAAGGGGGGAACTACTTAATGGAGTCTCCAGTTTCAGATCTCTCTCCACTTAATGTTTGGCTGTGGGTCTCAGCATCTGCTCCCATCAGCTGCTAGAGGAAGCCTCTCTGATAATGATTGGACTAGGCACCAATTTATGAGTATAGTAGAATACTATTAGGAATCATTTTATTGATTTTTTTTCTATCCTAGGTTTCTGGTCATCCAGGTAGTGTCAGGCATGGGCTCCCTCTCATAGCAAGAGCCTCAAATTAGATCAGTCTTTGGTTGGCCACTCCCACAAGTTTGGTGCCTCCATTGCCCAGCACATCTGGCAGGCAGAATAGATTGCAGATAAAAGATTTTGTGGCTGGGTTGGTGTCCCAGTCCCAACACTGGAAGCCTTGCCTGGTTACAGAGGAGGGCTGGTTCAAGTTACATATCCTTCATTACTAGGAATCCTTGTTAGGATCACCCTCACAATCCTGGGAGTTTATAGTGCACTAGGTTTCCACACCCCATGCCTTCCAATTCCAGTTGTCCCCTCTAGTACCCTCCCCGTCCATCCATTCCCCTACCCTGCTTGATCTCTCCTGTTCCCATCCCCACCTGCCCCCAGTTCACCTGCAAAATCTACGTTCCCAGGGAGATCCATGTGTGCCCCTGAGAGACCTCATTGTTACTTATTCAGGGTTTGTGGATTGTAGTGTGATTGTCATTTACTTAACAGCTAATGTCCACTTATAAGTTAGTACATACCATGTTTGTCTTCTGGGTTTGAGTTGCCTCACTCAAGATGATTTTTTTTTCTAGTTCCATCCATTTGCCAGCAAATTTTATGATGTCATTTTTTTTAAAGTCTAGTAATACTCCATTGTGTAAATGTACTACTTTTTCTTATCCATTTCTTGGTTGAGGGATATCTAGGTTGTTTCCAGTTTCTGGCTATTATGAATAAAGCTGCTATAAACATAGTTGAGCAAGTGTCTTTGTTGTAGGATGGAGTGTCGTTTGGGTATATGCCCAAGAGTGGTATAGCTGGGTCTTGAGGTAGACTGATTCCCATCTTCCTGTGGAACTACTATATTGATTTCCATAGTGGCTGTACAAATTTGCACTCCCAATAGCAATGGATAAGTGTTCCCCTTGCTCCACATCTTGACCAGCATGAGCTTTCACTTGTGTTATTGATCCATTCTGACAAGTGTAAGATGGAATCTCAAAGTAGTTTTGGCCATAGGTGTGTGATTTTTGTCTGGGTCTTCAATTCAATTACATTGATCCACTTGTCTATTTTTATGCCAAGACCATGCAGTTTTTATTACTATAGCCCTGTAGTACAGCTTGAAATCAGGGACAGTGATAACTCTAGAAGTTCTTTTATTGTTCAGGGTGTTGTAGCTATCCTGGGTTTTCCCATATGAAGTTGAGTATTGTCATTTCAAGGTCTGTAAAGAATTGTGTTGGAATATTGATGGAGATTGCATTGGATCTGTTAGAATGCTTTTGTCATTTTTATTATGTTAATCCTACCAATCCATGAGCATGGAAGTTCTTTCTATCTTCTGATATCTTCTTCAATTTCTTTCTTCAAAAACTTCAAAAACTTGAAGTTGTTATAATGCAAATCTTTCACTTTCTTGGTTAGAGAGGCCCCAAGATATTTTATGTTATTTGTAACTATTATAAAGGGTGTTGCTTCCCTTATTTCTTTCTGTCTTTTGTCATTTGCATATAGCAGGGCTACTGATTTCTTGGAGTTAATTTTGTTTTTTATCAGCTGTAGGAGTTCCCTGATTTTTGGGACTGCATATGCATAGTATCATATTATCTGTGAATAGTGATACTTTGACTTCTTTCTTTCCAAGTTGTATCCCCTTGATTTCTTTTAGTTGTTTTATTGCTCTAGCTAGCTATTATTGAATAGATATGGAGAGAATGGACAGCCTTGTCTTGTTGTTGATTTTGATGGTATTACTTTGAATTCCTCTCTATTTAATTTGATATTGGCTATAGACTTGCTGTAAATTGCCTTTATTATGTTTAGGCATGTTTCTTTTATTCCCGATCTCTCCAAGACTTTTATCATGAAGGGGTATTAAATTTTTTTTCAAAGGCTTTTCCAGCATCAAATGAGATGATCATGTGGTTCTTTTTTAGTTTTTTTAATATGGTAGATTACATTGACTGATTTTCATATGTTGAACCATCCCTGCCTCTCCAGGATGAAGCCTACTTGATCATGGTGGGTAATATTTTTTATGTATTCTTGGATTCCATTTGCAAGTGTTTCATTGAATATTTTTTTAGCAACTATGTTCATAAGAAAAATTGATCTGTAATTGTCTTTCTTTGTTGAATTTTTGTGTGGTTTGGGTATTAGAGTGACTGTGGCCTCATAAAATGAATTTGGCAATGTTCCTTCTTCTATTTTGTGGAATATTTGTGGAGTATTGGCATTAATACTTTCTTTAAAAGTCTGGTAGAATTATGTGCTAAAACCATCTGCTCTGGGCAATTTTTTTTTTTTGGTTTGGAGGCTTCTAGTCACTATTCCTATTTCCTTAGGGGTTATAGGTCTATTTAAATTGTTTATCTGATCTTGATTTAACTTTGGCAAGTGCTGTCTCTCGAGAGAATTATCCACTTCTTTTAGATTTTCCAAATTTGTGGAGTACAGGGTTTTAAAGTATGACCTAATGAGTCTTTGGATTTCCTTGGTGCCTGCTTTTATGTCCCCTTTTCATTTCAGATATTGTTAATTTGAAAAACCTCTTTCTATTTTTAGTTGAAGAACCAACTCTTTGTTTCATCGATTTCTTTGTATTGTTCTCTTTGTTTTTATTTTGTTGATTTCAGCTCTCAATTTGATTATTTCCTGGCATCTATTCCTCGTAGGTGGGTTTACTTCTTTTTGTTCTAGAGCTTTCATGTGTGATGTTAAGTCACTAGTGTGAGATTGCTCCAGATTCTTTATGTAGGCATGTAGTGCTATTAACTTTCCTCTTAGCATAGCTTTAATAGTGTCCAATAAGTTTGGGTATGTTGTACATTCATTTTCACTGAATTCTAGGAAGTCTTTAATTTCTTTCTTTATTTCTTCCTTGATGCAGTGGTGATTCAGTTGAGCATTATTCAATTTCTGTGAGATTGTAGGCTTTCTGTAATTTATGTTGTTGTTGAAATCTAACTTTAAACCATGGTGATCCAATAGAATACGGGGCTTATTCTAATTTTTTTTGTATCTATTGAGATTTGCTTTGTGTCTGAGTATGTGGTCAATTTTAGAGAAGGTTCCCTGAGGTGCTGAGAAGAAGGTGTATTCTTTTGTGTTTGGGTGGAATGTTCTATAGATGTCTGTTAGGTCCATTTGGATTATAAAATCTGTTAGTTCCCTTATTTCTCTATTAAGTTTCTATCTGGCAGACCTGTCTATTGGTGAGAGTGGGATGTTGAAGACTCCTGCTATTAGTGTGTGGGGTCTGATGTGCAATTTAAGCTTTAGTAATATTTCTTTTACAAATGTCAGTGCCATCGTATTTGAGGTATATATGTCCAGAATTGAGACTTTGTGGTGATATATTTGTAATCTAAGAAATAAAGCTTGCCTGAAGATCAGAGGACAGAGCCAGCCACAGAGGACCAGGCAGTGATGGCATACATTTTTAATTCCAACACTTAGGATCACACACCTTTAATCCCAGCACTAGGAAGGTTGAGACAGGAAGTGATATGGCAGGGCAGAAAAAGGAATATAAAGTGGGAGGAGACAGGAATTCACTCTCTTACAGAGGCTCTTTCAGGATGAGGAGTTGGTGAGGTAAGAGGTGTTAGCTGTGGCTTGCTATGTTTCTCTGAACTTTCAGCTTTCACCTTGATATCTGGCTCCAGGTTTTTATTATAAGACGAATTAGAATTTGTGCATCAAGGCTTCATCTTGAGGGTTTTTCCTGTGATGAATATGAAATGCCCTTCTCCATCTCTTTTGACCCATTTTAGTTTGAAGTCTATTTTGTTAGATATTAGGATAGCTACACCAGCTTCTTTATTAGGTCCATTTGATTGGAAACCATTTTCCCAACCCTTTACTCTGAGGTAATGTCTGTCTTTGAAGTTGAGGTGTGTTCCTTGTATGCAGCAGGATGGGTCTTGTTTTCATACCCATTCTGTTAGCCTGTGTCTTTTTATAGGAGAATTGAGTCCATTCATATTAAGGGATATTAATGACCAGTGCTTGTTAATTCCTGTTATTTTTTGGTTTTGTTGTAGTTGTTGGTAGTGTATGTGTGTTTCCTTTCTTCGAGATTTGCTGGTGTGAGATTATCTATTGCCTGTGTTTTCATGGTATAACTAACTTCCTTGGGTTGGAGTTTTCCTTCTAGTACTTTCTGTAGGGCTGAATATGGATAGGTGTTGTTTAAATCTGGTTTTGTCATAGAATATCTTGTTCTCTCCATCTATGGTGACTGAAAGTTTTGCTGGGTATATTACTCTAGGATGGCATCTGTGGTCTCTTAGTGTCCTCACAACATCTGTCCAGGACCTTCTGGCTTTCAGAGTCTCCATTGAGAAGTTGGGTATTATTCTGATAGGTCTGCCTTTGTATGTTACTTGTCCTTTTTCCTTTGCAGCTCTCAATATTCTTTCTTTATTCTGTATGTTTAATGGTTTGATTATTATGTGGTAGGGGACTTTTTTTTTGGTCTATTCCATTTTGGTGTTCTGTAAGCTTCTTATATCTTCATAGGCATGTCCTTCTTTAGGTTGGGAACATTTTCTTGTATGATTTTGTTGAATATATTTTCTGTGCCTTTTAGCTGGAATTCTTCTCCTTCTTCTTTCCTTATTATTCTTAGATTTGGTCTTTTCATGGTGTCTCAGATTTCCTGAATGTTTTGTGTTAAGACTTTGTTGGATTTAATGTTTTCTTTGACTGATGAATCTGTTTCCTCTATTGTATCTTCAATGCCTGAGAGTCTCCCTTCCATCTCTTGCATTCTGTTGGTGATGCTTGCATCTGTAGTTCCTGTTTGTTTACCCAGTTTTCCATTTCCAGAATTCTCTCAGTTTGTATTTTCTTTATTCTTGTCTTGAACTGTTTCCTTTACCTCTTTGATTTTTTTCTTGGCTTTCTTGGCTTTCTTTAGGGGATTTATTGATTTCTTCCATTTTTTTGTTTGTCTTTCCTTTGATTTCTTTTTTTTTTGAGCTGAAGATCGAACCCAGGGCCTTGCACTTGCTAGGCAAGTGCTCTACCACTGAGCTAAATCCCCAACCCCATTTCTTTGATTTCTTTAAGAGAATTTTTCATTTCTTCTTTAAGGGCCTCTATCATTTTCATAAAGTTATTTTTAAGGTCATTTTCTTCTGCTTCATCTGCGTTGTGGTGTTCAGGTCTTCTTGTTATAGAACCACTAGGTTCTGGTGGTGCCATGTTGCTCTTTATGTTGTTGACTGTATTCTTACACTGTCATCTACCCTTTGGGTTTGGGATAATTATAGGTACAGGTGTTGATTCTTGTGATATCTTTGTTGGATAGGTCTTTTGTTCCTTTATTGTCTATTTCCTTTATTGTCTTTGGCCTGAATGGCCAAGGGTTCTGGTGATTGGCTGGTTGTAAGTTGAGTAGTGTTTTCTCAGCTGAAGTTTGTAGGTTTGAGTGACTAGATCCAGCAAACAGACCAATTCTTCTTGCTGGTGTGGGTTTTACTTGTGCCTATGGGGTCTGTTCTTCCAACTGGTGTAGGCTTTGCCTGTGCCTGTTCTTCCAACTGGTATGGGTGGTCCTTGTGCCTATAGGGTCTGCTGATGTTACTGGAGAGGGCTGTTCACAGGGAGGCTCTTCTTCAATTGGTGCAGTTGGTGCTTGTTACTCTAGGGGTTGTTCTTCCTCCAATTGATGCAGGTGGTGTCTGTGCCTCTGGGGGTCACTGATGCTGCAGAGGATGTTTGGCTCAGGGAGGACAGTGGGTTAGGTGGGTGAGGTCAGTCTTTTAGGTTATAGAGTCCAATTGGTGTTGGTGTTGGTAGAGTGGCCTGCCTGCAGGAGTCTTACCTGCTGAGCAGTTGCTGGGGTTGAGATGGAAGGGGGAGGGGGCACATAATGTGCCTCAGGGCCTAGAGTCTTGAAACCAGGGTATTCTGGCTGGGAGACCAGTCACTCACCTCTTCCTCCAATCAGTGCAGATGGTGTCTGTGCCTCTGGGGACCCCTGATGCCATGGAGGGTGTTTGGCCACCCAATTTAAATACTTTAGGAATGCCTTAACTTTAAAAAAGAAAATAAACTTGTCAAATGGAAATCAAAAATACTCTCAAGCTTTGTTCCCACAGGAGATGAGAGGTTGTGGATTCCTTCAGGAATAATATGGATCAGGTTTGATCAAGGGAGACCTCTTGAATCTTGAGAAGTGATATATATCAACAAAGGTTATAACTGGTCTTCCTAGGACTTGGCCATTATCTCAAAATTTCTCAGGGATCCTTAAAGATGTCTTTGGCCACAAAGAGCAGGAGGCAGTTTGGAGAACATGGTGCCCACATTCCTAAGAAGGGTATTGGAGGCTTTTGGTTATTTGGTGGATCATGGGTGTTTGTTATATTTAGGGGAATACAGGAATACAGAATAAAATGACAACTATTAACCTCAGATATTTTGCATTGACATAAATTTTGGTATAGTGATACAAATTTAAAGTTAATTTTGGTACATTGTATATATATTTCTACTCTTGTTTGGAGTATTGTGCTTATGCAGCTCCTTTAAAAATGCAATGTTGTGGGATGACTCATCCCTAAGGGGCTTGAGGGCCAGACGGCCCAAACAAGTAAAAAAGATACTTTGTGAGAGCCAGCCTGGGTCTGCCTGATGGTCTTAACAACAGCAGCTGAAACATGATCTGGAGATGACCTGGACCAATGAGAGGCAGCCATGTCACACCAGCAGATGCATATTCATCAGACCCTCCCCCAGGGTAGGGTGGAGGGTATATAAGGCTTGCCTCTTCCTGAATAAACTGAGCTTGTTGTTTCGATATTCTCCCGGAGTCTGTGTGGTTTGACTCTGCGCCTACTTGGCCCCTGCCCCCAAAGGGAACAACAGTAAGGACCCTGCTATACAATGTATAATTAAGAAATGAGGTTAGTAGTTAATCTATAATAATCAAACTTGTAGACACATTAGGTATGTTTTCAAGATTAAATATTTAGATAGATAAATGGTCTTCAAATACTTCAAAGACCTATAGAATATGACATTTAAAATACTTTGTTAACCTAAGGTTTCTCATGACAATGAGACACATCTGCTCCTGGCAGCACCAATATACTTCAGAGATAATGGACATTGAAGAAACTCCTTATGGATTTTGCTTTCATTGTGGCAAGGTTAGCCACTGGGTAAAGAAACTGTTCTTGCCTTTGACTGCTGACATTGTGCTGTGTAGACTGGAGATGCAGGACACATAGAAAAAAAGACTATTGAACTTGGTCAAAACAAGGCAGGACAGTCCTTCAAAATTCCTGCTTCACACAAGAGTCTGCTGGATATTCTTCAGGACACAGAGAAAAGTGACTGCTGAATTTTGGCAATACAAGGCAGGACAGTCCTTCAAATTTCCTGCTTCACTGAGAAGTTTCCCAGATATTCTGGGCCTGTAGGCTGAAGATGGATGCCCCAATGTTGCAGTGGAACTCTGGGCGACTGTCCAGGCAGCCAAATCTCTCTGTTGTTAGATAATATTACATCCTTCTGGGTCTTTGATGGAGTTGAAGTCTAGATAGTTATATTTGCAGTTTTCTTTAGTTATGATAGAAAGTAAATTAGGTGTAACACTTTGGATTCACTAATATAGGATAGATAATGCATTATTTTCTCTGAATATGTTAATTACAAATGGACAGAATATAGGAAATGTAATTCTGACTTGATAACCGTTTTTGTTATGTATAGTTTTACTATGTTAAAGTTAAAATCTTTCTTTTTATTTAGACAAAAAGAGGGTGTAGCTGAAGTTCTCCTGTGTCCTGCCTGGCCCATGGTCGAGACAAATCTCTCACCCACAGTCCCACAGCCTTTTATAAAATAATCACACAGAGGCTTAATATTAATTGTAACTGTGTGGCCATTAGCTCAGGCTTATTACTGACTAGCTCTTACACTTAAACTAACCTATAATTCATAGCTATGTTTAGCCATGTGGCTTGGTACCTTTATTCAGTTCTGCTTTCACATTTTGCTTCCTCTATGTCTGGCTGGTGACTCCTGACTCTGCTCCTCCTTTTCCCAGAATTCCTTTAGTCTGCTTGCCCCACCTATACTTTCTGCCTGGCTATTGGCCAATTAGTGTTTTATGAAACCAGTGTACAACAGCATTGTCTCACAGCAAGGGGGAAGTGTTGTAGAGTATTAATTTCAGATGTGTTACATTTGTTTATGCTGTGGAACATTTGTTTAATGATGCAAAGATGTGTTGCATTCTTTTATGTTGCATTTATTTAACTCTGTGAAGCTGTGTTACTCTGCCTGTCTAAAACACCTGATGGTATAATAAAGAGCTGAATGGACAATAGCAAGGCAAGAGAAAGGATAGTCAGGGCTGACAGGCAGAGAGAATAAGCAGGAGAAATCTGGGAGAAAAAGAAGAAAGAGCAAGAGAACAAGGAGTCGAGGACTTCAGGGGCCAGCCACACAGCCACTCAGCCAGTCATGGAGTAAAGAGTGAAAGTAAGGTATACAGCAGTAAGAGAAAGGAAAATCTCAGAGGCAAAAGGTAGATGGAATAATTTAAGTTAAGGAAAGCTAGCTAGAAATAAGTTAAGTCTTAGCAAGACATTTTTAATTAAGAGTAAGCCTCCATGTGGAATATATTTGGGAGCTGGTTGGTGGGCCCCCCAAAAGAGCAAAACAATCAACAACAGATTATGAGATTAGTGGCAATGGAGTAGTACCTTAATTTTGGTTTTCTTCTGTCCTGTACCAGGTGGTTCTTCTGACATGAGACTGAGGTTTTGAATTTTCCTTTAACATACATGCATAGGTTTAGAGAAGGAGAGAGCCACACTCCAACTCCAAAGCCAGCTTTGATTTTTAACTGAATTAGGACCACAAAAAGACCATTTGCCTTTTATGTTTGTGCAGAGCAGCAAAAAACAAGCATTTGGAAGATTTGTGAAATTCTACCCTGTTGGAGGTGTGCTGTATACCATTAGGCCAATTTACTTTTTTCTTGGGACATTTTCAGTTGATGATTTGTCCTTCTTTTTCAGATGTTTCATTAGTCCAGTGGTCTTTAGATTCCTCAGCTGGATGTTTTTATGCTCCCAGAAAGAAAAAAAACAAAATCCTGCCCCAACCTTAATTTTGGCAAGTTCAGTTTTTGGCAGGTTATATCTTTGTTAAGGCAAAATGTCTTTTTAGCAACAGAAAAATATTATCTTTTAATTAAAAAAATTTCATACCTGATCAAATGAAAGGCATTTGTTAGTCTTATCAGTTAATTAGGATTGAATGACCAAGCTGTTTGATGAACTAGCACCTCTCCTTAATCAAGAGGTCTCTCCTGTTAGAATCTAATCTTTATCATTCTTGATGGTATCCATAATGTTAATTTTCCTGTGGAAACAAAAGCAAAACCTCTTCCCCAATGTAACACATATTCTGGTTTCCATTTGGAGGTGGAGGTCAACACATCTTTAAAATACACAGGCTGATTTAATTCAGCAGTTTTTTTTCCCTATTATCCAATGTCTCTCTGTATTGGCTATACCTTTTCAATAGCATTTAAAAAATTTAAAGTTAATAAAACACTGTGCAATCTGTTTCTGGGGGTCTTTATTACCTTTTTCTGTTTATTAAGTTTATCTTTTAAAGTGTGATTAGACCTTTCTATAACTTCTTGTCCTGTAGGATTGTTTGGTATACATGTAATATGCTTTATGTTATAGTATGCAAAAAAACCATCAACAAAACAGTTTCATTTTGCTAGAGACATATGCTGGAGAATTGTCAGTCTTAATTTGTACAGGTATCCCCATGATGACCATGACTTCTAATAAACATGTAATTACAGAGCCAGCCTTTTCAGAACTCGAAGCAGTTGCCCATTGAAATCCTGAATATGTATCTATGGTATGATACACATATTTTAATTTTATAAATTCTGCAAAATGAAACATGTCCATTTACCAAATTTCATTTCCTTGAATACTTTTTGGGTTACTTCCTACAGGTTATGGAGTTTGGTTATACAAAAAACAAGTAGGACATTGCATTATAATTTGCTTGGCTTGTTGCCAAGTGATAGAAAAACATTTTTTTCAAACTGTTGCTATTAACATGGTGTTTCTTATGAAATTCTGAGGCTTCTACCACATTTCCTATTAATAGCTGATCAATTTCATCATTGCCTTGTGCCAGAGGGCCTGGTAGACAGGTATGGTATCTGATATGTATTATATGAAATGGATGTTTTACTTGTCATAATGGAATAAATAACAAAGTTAATTCTGAATCATCTGGAATAAGTTCAGCAGTTTCAATATGTAAAACAACTATTTCTGCATATTGAGGGTCAGTAACTATATTAAGAGGTTCTTGAAAATCCCACAATACCATGAGAATAGCATATGATTCTGACTTTTGAACTGAATCATAAGGGCTTTGATCTACTTTATTTTTTCTAACTTATAACCCGACTTTCTTAATTTATTATATGAGGGAGAATCTGATTAGGTCTTTTTTGGGGGGGTTGAGACAGGGTTTCACTGTGTAGCTTTGTGCCTTTCCTGGAACTCACTCTGTAGCCTGGGCTGGCCTTGAACTCACAGAGATCTGCCTGCCTCTGCCTTCTGAGTGCTGGGATTAAAGGCATGTGCCACTACTGCCCAGCTGATTAGGTCTTTTTTTTTTTTATAAACTGTAGTCTCTTAGTTTTTGGACATTTGTTGCTAATCTCTCCCCCAAAATTACTGCAAGTTCTTTGCTAATCTTCATTTTCTGCCTATAATGAGGCAATTTCAGCATTAGTAAAAGGTACCACAATTTTTGCTTGGTGTATTCCTGCTAATTGATGAAGTCTCAATTTTCCTTTCAGAATCAATTCAGATATCTTTTGTACATATGTCTTTAGTTTTTTACTCTGTTTGTGTGGTAAAAATATCCTTTCAAAAATATTACCTTCTCTCTGCATAAGAATTCTTGTAGGAGAAAGAGTAGAAGGTAAAATGACTAGGATACAATAAAGCTCTGGATCCAAGTGATCCACATGTGCATTCTGTAATTCCTTTTCTACCAGAGCCAATTCTTTCTCAGCCTCAGCTGATAATTTTCTTGGACTATTTAAGACCTTGTCACCTTGTAAAGTTTGAAATAAATTACTGAGCTCTTGAGTAGTCAATCCAATTGTGGGCCATAGCCCACATAGTTAATATCTCCCAGTAAAATTTGAAAATCATTAAGAGTTAGTAATTGATCTCTCTTGATTTGTACTTTCTGTAGTTGAATTTTCTGCAAACCTATCTTATATACTAAATAATTAATGGAATCTCCTCTTTGTATTTTTTTTTTTCAGGAGAAATTTGTAATCCCCAACAAGGCAAAATTCTCTTTACTTCATCAAATATTTTTTCTGTGACATCTGCATCTGAATCAGCCAGTAAGATATCATCCATATAATGGCAAATTTTTCTCTATCCTGTTCTTGTAAAAAGTACAAGTAAAGTACAAGAATAGTAAAAAAAAAAGCAATCTTTAAAATCAATTACTATAATAGATCATCCTTTAGGCAATTAAAGAAGGCAAAGGAATCCCAAGCTATAAAGAGCACATTGGCTGAGTCATCTTATTTATAGCTATCAGATCTGTTACCATTCTCCATTTTCCAGATTTCTTTTTAATAACAAATATAGGAGAATTCCAAGGACTGGTTGATTCCTAAATATGCTGAGCATTTAGCTGCTCCTGTACCAGCTGTCCTAGGGCTTGTAATTTTTCTGATGTCAAAGGCCATTGTTCCACCCACTCAGGTTTGTCAGTCAATCATTTTAAAGGTAGGGCTGTTGGTACCTTTGAAAGACCAAGTGCTGTTGTTTCCTGCTTATATACAACCTGAACAGTCTGTGACTATTCTTGATAATACCTTTTAATATTTTTCTCAGAAGTATTCTTTATTTTCTGGTTTGTCTCTGAGATTGAAGGCATGTTAATCTATATTTTCCATTGCTGCAACAAATCATGTCCCCATAAATTCATTGGTATGTTAGCAACATATGCCTTTAATTTTCCCTTCTATCCTTTAAGCCCTATATGCTTGACCTATTTTGTAATTTGGTTTACCTGAAATAAAGTTCCAATTCCTAGAAGCTGAACATTTACCTACTGAAGAGGCTAATATGAATGAATGCCAAGATTTTGGTGAAATTATCATTACATCCATTCCTGTGTCTACTAAAACTTCAATTTCAATGCCATTTATTTGTATTTTTAGCTTTGGTCTCTGATCATTTATAGCAATTTGTCAAAATACTTATTTTCTGGTCTCTCATGAACTTTTTGTTTTATCTACTGAAGCTGTTCTATCCTTGATCACATCCTGAATAGTGTTGTTTTTAACAACAGGCATTGAGTCTTTTAATTGCTTTGTAGGTGAGATTCTTCAATGCTGACAGGGAAAGATTGAACTAAATTTGATATTGGGGCCTGTGGGATGCTGAACTTTCACCAGTAGCCTCTCATAGGCTCTCTTCATGGTGTCATACTGTACAAAAACAAGACCAAAAACCAGCGGGGTAAAATTCAAACTCTGCATCTCCATGTCTGATGTCAAAATGGTCTTCAGAGCTCCAACTCCTTTCAGCTTTGTTGACTGCAACACGCTTCTTTCTTTTGAGCAGATTCTACTTCCTAGCATCTCCAACATTTTGGAGTCTCCAAGGCAATCCATGCTTCAAACTTCACAGTTTCACACAATGGCCTCTCTTGGCCTCCGTGTAGGGACACCCCTGACACATTCCTGGCTTCAGCCACTTTCCTTAGTCATGGAGGAAGATTTCATAACCCCTTTCTTCTATTCTTGATTCTAAAGTCAGAGCCACATGGCTGAAGCTACCAAGTTCTGCTGCTTTCTGGGACTTGGAACATGGATGGTCCCTTTGTTCAATTACACCAGCTTTCTGTTTTTGGTGGTTTCCTTCACTGCCTAATTTTGGCTGTCCTGAAACTTGATCTTTAGACCAGGCTGGCCTTGAACTCAGAGATCTGTCTACCTCTGTTTGGGATTAAAGGTGTGCACCACCACACCTAGCTCTGAGCTTTCCTTTAATGCTTTTTCATAAGTTGGAAGTTTATCTGGTTGGGATCTTTCCCAGAGGTCACCACACTTTTATTCCATTTAACATCAGGCTTTTCTTTAATCTGTTTATCTCCTCAAACACAGATGTAGCTCCATTTACTTCCTGGTGCCCCTTTCTTCTTGCACTATACATTTTGCATTTCTCCTTGCTCATTTTGCTCCTTTTTATTATAGACCTTCATAAGAATGAACACTAATAACTGTTGCTTTTAAATGCACCACTTTTACTCTGTGAGGAAAGGTCATGAAGCATGACAAGACCCACTGTCAGAGCTTTATGAGGAGGAGGGGGCACAGAAGAGAGTGATCAGGCCTGTGAAAAAAATGTGCAAGGAGAGAGAGAGAGTGAGGAGGAGAGAGCAGAAGAGAGAGGAGGAGTCTGTGACTGGCTTTTGAAGGATTTCCCTGCATATGGGTCTGGTATGTGAGCTTATGGAGCTACACCACACAGGCACAAATTGTGTGACCGTGCTGCTCACAGATGACGCAAGACCCCTTACTCAGCTACTGAACTGTGCATGTGTGGTCATGCAGCTGGAGGAGTGGCAGAATCCTAACATTTCAGACTTTTGTTTATTAAAAAGCAGGTAAACAGGAATAGGGGCATTGTTTCTCCCAAAAAAACTGCTTCTGGCTGACTTGGTGGGCGTTGGTTGATTCTTGTGGGGGGGTGTAGGGAAGGGTGCTTTTGAGGCAGTTAGGCATCCTGGAATAGTGGGCTATCATCTGCTGCCTCAGAGTTGTCCATCTTTCTTGGCTTGGGACTCTGGCTGCTTGAGTCTGAGAGAGTGGTGGCGAGACAGAGAAAAGCTTAGAAAAACGAATTATTATTATTTTTATTTTTTACTTTGAGGGGGTTCTCAGGGTGAGGGAAGGAGTCCCAGGACCAGGAAAGTTTGGGTTTCACCTATCTAAAGCAGATCTGACCTGTCCAGATGGATTCAAGCTGGTTTCTGGAGCTTAGAAAAAATGTAAACATATTAAGAAGCAGCCATAAGAAATTTAAGATCTTGAGCTGGTGACCATATTATTTTATGTTTTAGTACTCTGCTGTTTTGGTTAGTGTTGAGAGAGAGAGAGAGAGAGAGAGAGAGAGAGAGAGAGAGAGAGAGAGAGAGAGAGAAAGAGAGACTTGGAACATGCTTTTAATTTTTACCTGAGATAGGCCTTATCAGAGACAGATTATTTTAAGGCACCTGTTTTCTTTAGTAGTTTAGCATCCAGGAGACACAGGTGATCAATTTCTGAGAGCATTTAACAGCAATAGATTGTTATATTAAAGTCTGTTTTTGCAGAGCCCAGACCCTTTTGATTCTAGGGGTGTAAATATCTTTGGACTGTTACTGTTCCTTACCATCTGGGTATATACTTGATGGTCCTTGGACTCCAGCTCTATGGTGATCCTGTAACAATTAGCTTAGTAGTTAATTAGAAGAGGGAACCAGGAAGAGAAAAGCTAGTAGGGTGAGACCTTATTCTTCTGGAATTGGTGACAAGGCAGTGGATCCTGATGTCTTCTGGAACTTGAGAGAGAGCAGGGCCCTGTCTGTGTCCCTGTGCATGAGGAGGAGAAGCACTGCTGACTGGTCTGGAGTGAGGCACGTGGAGGGAGCAAATGAAACGAAAGCTCCTACCTCAGCTGGAAAATCTCTTCCCATTAGGTACCCCCGAAAGGACAATTAAGTGGTGGGGTCTGGTGAGGTGGGTAAGGCTGTCCCCCTACCCTGACAGTAGGGAAATGAGGAGAGGTGGGACCCCAAAACTCCCTCAGGACTAAATAAGTGGCTCGGTGTCTGACAGGAAGGAAATGGATCACCCCATGCTGCATCCTGGATTCCTTGTGAGCCTGTGGCCAAGCCTAGGAGGTCTGCTGGAGGTCTTTGATGCCCCCATGCCACAAGGTGCATGAGGGCAGTCAGATGACCAGTTATCTCTCTAGGTGCCTTTTTGAACCAAGGGGCAGGGCACGCACTAGCTCGAGTGGCATTTTCTAGCACACATTTAAAACAGGGACCTGGACACCCTTATGCAGCCACTCAGATAGCATTTGGTAATTCTGTTCATGGGCTTTCTCATCTCCCCCATGGTACCTTAAATGCCACAGCTGAAACTTCCACCTGTGGGGTCAGGAGCCCTCTCTCCAGATGCTTAAGCTTAGCCCTGATGTTGGGAAGCTCTGGGAGACAGGGGACAGATTTTATTCTGTATCTTGAATTACTTTTTTGGTGTTGTTGTTGATAGTTTTCTGGTATGAGGACAGCTTTAGGAAGATCCTCCAGGAGGCAGGTTGTAAACTGATCTCTGGCTAGAGAGCCATCCGGATTATTATGATCCCAATGTGGGTCCTGATCATAAACTCATTTGCATGCATCCTAGCCTGCTTCCAGACCTGTCTGTGCTTCTCAGGGTAGTTGAGAATTGGTGACAGAGTGGAAGTGGGAGCCAGAGTCGGGCAGGAGCAGCCCACTTGGTACTGGAGAACAGGGCGGAGGTCAGCTAAACAGAAATTCTTTGGAGTCAGAGATTCCTCAGGTTCAGGAATGCACGTGGGCAGGAGAGAAAGAATCAGAAAGGGAGGATTCAGAGCTTAGGTAAAAGCGTGGGGATAAGGTAACTCTTTTCATTTGCCTGTTTATTGGCAGAAGTTAGATAATTCCCATGAAATATCAGGGTTCAAGCAGTCATTATGTGGCCATATTTATGTAAAGTAGGGATACTTAAGGCATTTCTCAGAGGAGTGGGACCAAGAGGAGGAAGACTTTTATGTCCCATGACTGTAGCTAAGAGAAAAAAAATTAAAATAACAAATGGGATCCAAGACTCCCATCTTGGGTGTCCCCGAGAGTAGGTAATCTATGGACTGGCATAAATTATCAGCACAAATTACCCCACCCTTCATCAAGGGAGGGGCAAGGTCTGGGAGCGTATGTACCAGAGGACTCCCAGGAGTCCAGACAGCATTCAATCCTTCGTCAAGAGAAAACGAGTCGTGGTATGCAGCCCAAGGACCCTCTGGGGGTCCAGTGCGAGGAAATATATCTCAGGTTACAGGTCTGTGAAAGAAGAAGGGAGAGAGAGTGGAGGAGGAGAGAGCAGAAGAGAGAGGAGGAGGCTATGATTGGCTATTTCCCTGCACTTGTGCATGTGGGCTTATGGAGCTACGCCATGCATGTGCAGATTGCGTGACCACACTGCGCATAGATGACATAAAACGTAAAATGACTTAAGACATAAGGCCCGTTACTTGGCTACTGAACTGCGCATGTGCAGTCATGCAGCTGGAGGAGTGGCAGAATCCTAACAATAACCCCATAACAGAGTCAATACTAGGCTGTTTTAAAATTTTCTCTGCCAACACAACTAATCCAAAACTCTTCAACTTAGCCTCAGGCAGATTTTTTTGGACAAGGGCAAAGAGCAGCCCTGTTCTTTGCCAAACTATCACAAGAACAGTCTCTAAGTCACATACAAATATTCTCCTCTGAAACTTCTTGAGCTGGGTCCCTACAGCTCAAATCACCCTCAGCACTACTGTCTTCCATGCTCCTACTACTATGGCCTATTAAACTCCACTAAAAGCGTTCAGCCACTTTTCTAATCTGAAGTCCCAAAGTCCACATTCTTCCAAATAAAAGTATGACCAGGCCCATCACAGAATACCCCCGTCCCTGGTACCAATTTCTGTCTTAGTTAGGGTTTCTGTTGTTAAGAGACACTATGACTGTGACAACTCTTATAAAGGAAATCATTTAATTGGGGCTAGCTTACAGGTTGGAAGCATAGTGGGACGCAGGCAGACGTGGTGCTGGAGAGGTAGCTAAGAGTTCTATATCTTGATCTGAAGGCAGCAGGAAGAGAACTGATGAGCCAAGAGACCTGGTTTGAGCTTGTGAGATCTCAAAGCCACCCCCAGTGACACACCTTCTCCAACAAGGCTACATTTCCCAGTGGTGCCACTCCCTGTGACCAAACATTCAAACACATGAATCTATGGGGACCATTCCTATTAAAACTTGATTTCCAAATTCTCCCAAATACAACTGCTGTGGCCACAAATGATCCCCAAATATCTTCTACCTAAACTTGTTCTGCTACACTTCTCTTGCATCTCTGTACAAGTCTCTTACATCTAAGGTTCTACTTCCCCACTCTTAAAAATCTTTTATCTCTATGATTTCTTTTACCCTGCTCTCACAAAAAAATAATGCCATCTTAAGATTATGCTTTAAACTTTCATCTCAGGATTTGTGAATTGGGCATGATTTAAAATCTATATACTTTGTAATAAAATTTGACTTTAAGCTTATAATAAAAGGCTTATAATTAAAATTTCATACATGGCATATATGTTGTGAAATAATCTTTTTGTATACTGTGAAGATGTATCACTCTGATTGATTTTATAAAAAGATGAATGGCCAATAGCTAGGCAGGATTTCTGAGCAAAGAGGACACTGGGAAGAAGAAGATGGAGATGTTAGGAGACTCAGAGCAAGCAGGATAAGCAATACAGAGATGAGGTGATAAAGCCACAAGGCAGAAGTAAATTAATAGAAATGGGTTAATTTAAGTTGTAGGAGCTAGTTAGAAACAAGCCTCAGCTAAGACTGAGCTTTCATAATTAATAATAAGTTTCCATGTTTTTTTTGTGAGCTGGTGGCCCAAAGGAAAGTCCAACTACATATATAGAATGTAACCTGTATATAACTTTGTGTGTATATGCATGTAGCTTAGATTCAATTCTTATTCAGGAAAACATGCTTTAAACAGCAACCATGTGGCTTTCTTCCATCTTGGTTAGTGACTTCATCGGGTGTAGATGGCCACATGGCTGGCAACCATCTTTACTAAGGTTAAAGAGTACATACCATATGACACTTCTTAGTCCTAATGAGCTCTCTTCATTGTATCTTCTTTTAGACTAAGGAAGCAATAAGTCTCAAATATTTTGGATTGGTGTGGATTTTTGTATGATGATAGAAATGTAAGGTTGTATTTGTTACAACATACTGTATATGTGATTCAACTATGCTTTAGAATATATTCTATATGGTGATAGAAATTTAAGGTTATAAAGGCCTATTCAGATTAACAAAGCTGACTTAGGGATTTACACCTAAGTACTTATGTCTTTGGCAAGTGTTCAACATCAAGCTTCTAGAGAATTTAGATAAGTAACAACATATGTTTGATAAATAAAGCATTTGATAAATAAGATTTATAGATTCCTAAGGTCTATTCAGATTAACAGTAATATTTGTTAGCTTCATCTTTGCTCACTTTAAGCCTTAGCTATTTGGATAAACTAACTATACAAAAACTGAAATATTCTATAATGGAGATTCTGTTTCCCCAAGTGGGTCATTTCCCTAGGGTTGGGCATTTAGGCAGGGGCATCCATTCCCTCCAGTGCTTGAGGAAAGTTCCTGCTCATGGGGATGGGGGTGAGTGGGGGGGTAGGAGTGGGAGGTGTCATTCTCCTTGCCTCTGGCTGAGGGAGTTGTAGTCCTTCCTTGAACAAGTGACAGTGGTGCCCATTGGCTTGTCAAGGACAGTGCTAGCCTCTGGGCTCCCTCAGTCCCTGCCCCCAGGCCCCCTTTTCTCCTGTTCCCATTTGGCCCTGGGGATCATTTCCCCTGTTGCTTTTTCTTGCTTTCTCTGGAGACAGCCTTGGCAGTTTAGAACAAACCTGTTCCATTTTTCACCCACAGCTGAGCTATTTTGGTTTCTTTCCCGAGCCCATTATCTATGACTAAAAGATTTACTTTGATATAGAAGAGCTTCAATTTAAAAAAATCATTATTTTGAAGGCTAAACTTAACAGAGATGGAACTTAAAGTCCTAGTCTTATAAAAGCTGCTAACTTATTGTAGACTGTTAAGGATAATTAAGAAATACAAGTTAAAAGTCACCTTATAAATTATCAAATTTGCAGTTTGTCTATTGAGATATACCTAATAGGCAGATAGTCTTCAAATACTTCAGAGTTCTGCAGAATATGGCATTTAAAGTGTTTAATGAAAAAACTTTTTTGTGAGAGAGAGACATACCAGCTCGGGGCAGCACCTCTATCTCCTCCAAAGAAGATGTTGGGCACAGAAGAATCTCTGGCTGAAGCTTGTTTTAAATGTGGCAAAGCTGACCACTAGGCAAAAAAAGCTGCTTTTCACCTCAACTACTCGCAAGACCCTGTCCAAACTGTGGACAAGCAGGACACTGGGGAGTCAATTGCCCTGCTTTGCCTAGATAAGGTAGGCTCATCACGCCCCTCCCCGCCCCAAGTTTCTACTCAACAGGAAAGTCTGTTACATCTTCTGGACCTGGAAGCTGAAGACTGATGCCACCCTGGGACCTCTGTCCCCAATGACCATGGAGGAACCTGGGGTTGCTGTCTAGATAGCCAGTAAGTCTCTATCATTTTAAATAGATTCAGAAGCTGCTTGGTTTGCCCTTCAGCTTACTCAGGTGAAATTTATCCTTCATAGACCTCTGATGATGTTTGCCGACCAGGCTAATGATGGCTTTGTCAGTTTAACAGCAGCAACCAAGGCCTCAGCTGCCTTCTCAGTTCTCTTTGTGTGTAAAGTTCAGGCCATGGGCCTCATTCTCCGAGAGCCACTGCCAGGTCTAGACACAGTTTACCTTGTTACCAGACTCAGAAAAGAGATAAACTTGCAAAACAGATTTCAATGTAATTTTGCATTATTCCTTTATTTAAAGGAACCCACTCTACAATGACTGCCCTCAGTAATCAATCACCTGTGTCTCGTGGTGAATGATTAGATAGAAAAAGGTGTAAAGTTTAAAGCTTAAGTTGTGAGGCTCTAAGAAAATGTTTTGGGGTCTAAAAAAGTGTTTTAAGGTGTGTAAATGCAAGGTATAAAGGTCTGAGGATGTGAAAGCTTAAATGGTGATAAAGTGATTTAAGGTATATAAAAATGAAAAATGTTTCAGATTTCTTTCCCTCACTATTCTACTGTTATAATCAGACTTCAAAAGCTAAGAATCTTAACATGAATCAATGGAATTCTGATAAGCTATTAATCTAGCTCTGGCAGAGTACCACTGCTATTATCATAGTTACAAGCTCAAGATTTTAAATTCCTTTTGGTTGTTTTCTAAGTATAGATTTAAAAGTGTTTCTCATTATGCTAAAAACATCTGTCTAACCTATATACATCCAGTCTTCTGGACAGAGGAAAGAGTGTTAATGCTTTGAACCAGAATCATTTTTGCATCTCCTATGACTCAAAGGCATGAGTATACTGCCTTCTCTACAGTGTGGATTTCAGTACAGATTACAAACAGTGGGAATGCCAATGTGTCTAAAACTAATCTCTTTTTGTAAACTCAAAACATTCTTGTGAGCTCCAGGGAATCAACTTGAATCCACCTTACACAGGTCCTTAAATGGACTCTAGATAATTACTGTCAATCAACAGCCTAATTTTCCTCACCAACTGCCTTTTTCTGAGGATAGGCTCTCTCCTGCATCTTTCCCTGGTCTTGGGACTGCCCTTCCTCAGTTACCAGGACCTCAGAAAAAATTCCCCTCATAAACTTTTTAACTTTATCTTCTGCCAGCAACCTGCCAGGTCTCCTCAAAATCTGCATCCTGAACAGCCTCAAAATGGCTACCCCCAAGTGGTCCAACCTCAGAGATTGCTTCAACTAAGCCTGTATTTTTCTGGACAGTCCCCCAGAGCCTGGACATGAGTAAAACAGGTGTCCAGCATCCCAGCTTTCTCAGGCCTCCCAAAGATGCCAGTGTCTCCAGACAACAGGAAGCGGTCTAGAGAACATGGAACCCCATTCCTGCCTCACCAACTACCCCTTCCTATTTCCTCACCTTTTATAATAAACAAAAGGGAGGAATGCTAGTTGCCACAGCAACCTGCCTCAGCTGCCAAGGCAGTTACATCATCATCTGTCACCAGGTACCTTTCCTGTGGGCGTCCAACTCCACCCAGTCCAAGGGTTCTTGGGGGGAGGAGAGAGGAATGAGGAAGTATTAGATAGAAATATAGATGTAGATGGAGAGAAAGACAGAGACACAGGATAGCTTCGGCAGAGCCCTGGGTCAATACCCAGCTGCTTGGAGATATATTCTATTTGGCTTTTTATACAACACCAAGGAGAGAGGCAAAAGACCTCCCCCTTTCAAGATCAAAGCACAACGTACAATGTACAGCCAAGTGTAGACCCTTTAAAACATCTGGTAACCACGCCTGTGGCCAAATCACCCTATTATGCAGCCCTGCTGGGTAAAGCAAGCTCAGAGTCTCTAACCTTGAGTAAGGTTTACTAGGGAGATTCTGTGACCGCCTTCCCCCCACTTGCACTTTCCACCATTAACTATGGGACATGTGCACCCATTAAAATTGCCTGTCAAGCATGGCACACTCTTTTGCTCCTCTTACCTTTCTTGTCTCTTGCTCCTCTTCCCTGTTCTCGTTCTCTCTCTCTGTCTGTCTGTCAGCCTGCCTCTCTCCTGTCTCCACTCTGAGATGGCCTTTTGCTCTTTCATTCTCCCCTCTCACCTCCCCTAATAAGCCTCTTGCACTAACTCTGTTGTGCACTGCGTGTTTGCCTAGTAGCACACCTTGGTAGGGCCTGCCAAAAGGCACCCACTTCACCTTCTTTTTAAAAATCCTTCCACTTAGGTTTCATCTTTTCATAGTGTCCCAGATCTCCTAGATGTTTGTGTCAAGATAATTTTAGATTTAACACTTTCTTTGACTGATGTATCTATCTCTTCTGTCATGTATTCAAAGCCTGAGATCCTCTCTTCCATCTCTTGCATTCTGTTGGTGATGCTTGCATCTGTAGTTCCTGTTCAATTACCTAGATTTTCTAGTTTCAGAATTCTCCCAGTTTGTGTTTTCTTTATTACTTTTATTTCCATTTTCAGGTTTTGAACAGTTTTATTTATTTTCTTCAGCTGTTTGTTGTTGTTGGGTTTTTTTTTTTAGCTTTCTTTAAGGATTTATTCATCTCTTCCAATTTTTTGTTTGTCTTTTCCTCAAATTCTTTAAGGGATTTATTCATTTCTTCTTTAAGGACCACTATCATCTCCATAAAGTTGATTTTAAGGTAATTTTCTTGTGCACCAGCTTTATTAGAATATTCAGGGTTTGCTGTAGTAGGATAGCTGGGCTCTGGTGGTGACAAAATTGCCCTGGCTGTTGTTGATTGTGCCCTTACATTGGTGTCTAGGCATCTGGGTTTGTGGTGATTATACATCTAGGTACCAATTTCTGGGTTTGTATTTGTTTGATGGTGTTTTCTGTTTTTTTTTGTTTGTTTGTTTTCTTTTCTTCTTGGTTTCTGTTTTCTCTCTGACCTTCTTGCAGGTGCAGGTTGTGGTTGAACAGGAAGTTTCCATTTGAGTTGGGGGCTGGATTTCTGGTGGCCAGCAGGGTCTTTGGTCCAGCATGGGGTCTCTGCCCAAGCTGGGGGCTGGGACATCATGACAAAGAGGGGTAAAGGGATTGGGGATAGGATAAGGGCCACCAAGAGAGTGGGGGAGGTCTGAGGGTAGACAGCCTATCTGGACTATTGGAGACTGGTGTAGCCGCTGGTAGATCTGGGAGTCTCCACCCAAGTTGGGGGCTGGGGCATGGCATTGAGGAGGGTATAGGACTGGGGGTAGGTTTGCTGGACACCAAAAGAGTGGGGAAGCTTTCAGGCAGGTAGCCTACTTGGAATCCTGGTGGCTGGCATGGCCTCCTGCTTATTTGCTTTTTTAATGAGAGACAAAAAGGGTATGGATCTGGATGAGAGTGGAGGTTCAGAGGGACTGGGAGGAGTGGGAGAAAGGGAAACCATAATCAGAATATACTGTATGAAAAAAATATATTTTCAACAAAATTTAAAACATATAGCTATATTTTTACAATTTCATATACATAGTGCATTTGGTTAAATCACCCCATCCCCTCCTCTCAAATTCCCCCCTAACATCCACCACTATTTCCTCCCAATTTCATGTGTTTTCTTTTCTCTTTTAATCCACTGAATCCACTTAATGTTGTCAGTATATGTATGGATATAGGGCTACCTTCTTGAGCATGATAGCCTCTCAGGGGATGCATCTCCCCACCCCCCAAAATTGACTCCCCCCCCCACAGAAGCTATCTATTGCCAATAATGCCTTAGCTAGAGATTGGACTTCATGATCACCTCCCCGTCCATGCTGGAATTTTGTCTGGCTTGATCTTGTGCCTACAGTTACAACTTCTTGGAGTTTATATGTGCAACTGCCTTGTTGAATCCAGAAAACATTGTTTTACTGTTGTTACCACTTCCTTTGGCTCTTATAATTTTTCCAACCCTTCTTTTAATAATTTACCAGCCCTCAGAGGAGGGGGTGTGGATTATATATTCCACTTAGGGATGAGCACTCTGTTGTCTCTTATTCTCTGCATGTTGACTCATTATAGGTCTCTGTGGTAATTGCCATCTACTGTGAAAAGAAGCTTCTCTGGTGAGGATTAAGAGATACACTAGTCTATGGTTGGTACAACAATAAGTTTTAGGAATTGGTTAAATACTATGTCCATCCAGCAGAACCATGGTAGTAGGTTAGCCATGCTAACCATGGTTTCTTGACCCTATTAATAGTGCTAGGAATTAATTCTGTCTTGTGGAGTGGGCTTTAAATCTAATCAGAAAGTAGTTGTAGTTGGTGACTCCCATAACTTTCATGCCTCTCTTGCACCACTGGACAGATCTTCCCAGGGTGTTTGTTATTGTAGCTTTCAGGGTCACAGCTAGGTAAGACTTGTGACTGTTTTTCACTCTTGGTAGTATATCTATCTTCCAGCACCATGAAAACTAGCAAGGAGGGATAAAACTTTCAGGTGAGCACTAGTGCTGTGGAATGTTGTTCTGTATGCTGTGAATGTGTTGCTCTGATTGGTTGATAAATAAAATGCTGATTGACCAGTAGCCAGGCAGGACATATAGGCAGGATAGGCAGACAAGGAGAATTCTGGGAAGAAGGCTGAGTCAGGAGTCACCAGTCAGATACAGAGGAAGCAGGATGACAAGGCAGAACTGAAAAAAGGTACCAAGTCACATGGCTAAACACAGATAAGAATTATGGGTTAATTTAAGATATAAGAGCTAACTAGCAAGGAGCCTGCCATGGACATAGTTTAAAAATAATATAAGCAGGGCCAGGCAGTGGTGGCACACGACTTTAATCTCAGCACTTAGAAGGCAGAGTCAGGCAGATCTCTGTAAGTTCGAGGCCAGCCTGGTCTACAGAGTGAGGTCCAGAACAGGCACCAAAATACACAGAAAAACCCTGTCTCAAAATCCTCCCCCACAAAAAAATAATAATAAAAGCCTCTGTATGTTTATTTAGGTCTGAGCTGCCATGGGACTGGGCAGGACACTAGAAAACTTCCAGCTACACACTAGCTTGATTTTTTCATGTTCTATGACTCAAGTATGTGGTATCTTTAGCATTAGGGTCTTACCATCAAGTTCTAGAGGGTAATCAGGATCATTGGCAATGGTCTATAATATTTGGGTAGTCTATGGGATCCCACTGACTAGTGAATTGAAAAGAGGTAAACTATACCTGGCACTGGAGTTTTAAAAATATTTATTTTCTGAGATTATAATATAATTACACCATTTCCTTTTTTGTTTTCCTCCCTCCAAACGTTCCCATGTATTCCTCCTTGCTCTCTTTCCAATTCATTGACTGTTTTGTCATTAATTGTTATTACATATATATATATATACATACATGCATATATATATATATATATACACACACAGACATATACACATAATTACCACTTGCTAAGACTGTAAATTGTTACTTAAATGTATATTTTCAGGGTTGACTATTTGATGTTGGATAACCAAGTCAAGACCAAGATAGGGATATCCACTATCTCTACTTCTTCCTGATAGTGTACTTGAAGCACTAGCTGGAGCAATAAGGCAAGAAAAGGAAATTAAAGGAGTGCAAATAGGAAAAGAAAGACTATCTCTATTTTCAGGGGACTTATTAGACATTAGAGAACCCAAAATCTAACCAGAAAACTTTTATAAATAATAAACAAATTCAGAAGTGTAGTGGGGTACAGAATCTACTGACATTGGGCTTTATATTTGATAATCTGTGGTATCTGGGAAAGACACTCTACCCCTGTTATAGGGCAACTCCATTTAAAGTCTTTTTATATATGTAGATATGTATGTGTATACTTTTGGAAGCTTGTATAGCAGTAAACTTCAATATTTTTGAGTAGTCTTATTTTTTAATAATTATAATTATTTACTTATTTATTTTTGTGTGTATGTATACACGTGCCACAGAAAATGTTTTGAGATCAAAGGAAAATTTGTCTGAGTCAGATCTGTGAGATTAGTAATTTTTGGAGAATTTATATTGTCTCAGATTTTCATTTTTCTTACATTAGTGCATTAGATTTACATCAGGGGCTGTTTCATTGCTTAATGTTTTTATCAATTGTATTTATTTAATTAAAATATTTTCATTGTTCAGGTGGTGCTGAGTTGTAGAGTTAAAGTGCATAGTCCAGAAGTTACATCCTCAGTTCAGGATCTGAGGAGGTATGGGGTGTCTCTATATCACTCCCAGGGTAGAATATTAACTAGGGGCAGACTCTCAGTGATGAAAATCCCCACTATGCAAATGTCACACTAACCAATTACCAACAATCATCCTTTTGACTTTAATAGCTTTTGGAGACTTATTTGGCACACCTATACTAAGCTGAGATCTTGCTCCTCACTGTGGTGTTCTCTTGGCATGGCTTGGCTTGGATCAGCCTGATGCTGTATGTAGGAGCATCAGGTAGGCACCCTTGACTTCAGGAGTAGTCTCAGTGGTCTATGATGCCATCCTGTGGGGCAGGGGAGGTTGCAAGTCACTGCCTGGTGGTTTCTATGGACCCCAGCCATCACACCCCTTCCACCTGCATTCTGCCTCAGCTTCTGTTCTTGCAGGGTTGGTCTGTATGAGAAGTATTTCCTGCTGGTTGCCACTGTAGCTTGATATGCTTAGGTCCACTTGCTTCCCCCAAAAGACCTCACCTGGCTTAGTCAGTTCATGTACAGATGTTTCAGGAAAAGTGCCTATTATTTTGACTGTTTTCTTTTACTTGGCTTTTTGGTGAGGTTTCTAAGCTCTTATTTCACCCACAGAAATCATGTTTTTAAGTCTTCCTATGAAGAGTAACATAAATCAGACACACTTATAAATAATTTCTGGAGTCTGTAAATGATATGAGAATATGTTTTCAGATGTATTCATGTACTCATATTCAAGATTGTCGTGTAAATTATTGATAACATTGCTATCTTTTTGGAACTAAATCATTTTGAGATAATTATAGATTCACATGTACAAACAATCCACAGGGAAGGAATGAAATACGCTCTTCCTATGTCCTAGTTTCTTCCAATGGAATCATCTAGAAAACTACAGTCTGAAATCTCCAGCAGGGCATTGATGTTGACACAGTCAAGATACTAAATACTGTATCATAATAAGGGTCACTTCTATTATTCTTTTATAACCACACCCATATTTTTACTCATTTCTTCAAACTCTGGACTACTGGTGTCTTAGTTATTTTTTCTATTGCTGTGAAGAGACACCATGACCAAAGCAACTTAAAAAAGAAAGTAATTAGTTGGTAACTTGTTTACAGTTTCAGAGGGTGAATCTATGGCAGAGAACATGGCACCAGGCAGGAATAGTGCTGGAGGAGAAGCTGAGAGCTTACATCTCATCCACAAGTGGAAGACAGAGAGAGAGAGAGAGAGACTTGGCCTGGAATGGGCTTTTAAGACCTTAAAGCCCAGACTCAGAGACACAACTCCTCCAACAAGGCCACACCTCCTAATCCCTCCCAAATAGTTCCACCAACTGGGGATCAAGCATTCAAATATATGAGTCTATGGGAGCCATTCTTATTTTTATTTTTTATATTTTTTTTGGTTTATTTTTCTTTTCAGCATGTATAATTTGAATCCAAAATTAGTTTCTCAGAGCTTCCAAAGTGTCTGAAATAGAATTTTGTGTTGGTTTATGCCAAAAAGAAAAAAAGGTAAAATGTTAAATAAAATAGATTTAAGGGGAACTTGTATAACTTTTTAAAACTGTTGTTACCAACAGGTTAATTATTGGAGGGAGATGGTGCTATGGGCTTGAATTTAGCAATCACTATTTTTTTTTCTCCACAGGGTCTGGTTTGTGTAGAACCAGAGAAGGGAATTGTGGTAAAGCTTCTTTGTGGTTATATGCACATTGTCTTCCTGAATCAGTCTCCTCATCAAGGAGAAATGTGAAGGTTTTGATTCTTTTCAACATGAGTGTTTATTTTTTCTTTTATTGAAAATACATTTTTTTCTCACATAATCCTGATTATGGTTTTTTCTCCCTCTACTTCTCCCCACCTCCCCTCCCATCTGGACCCACTCCCTTTCTGTCTCTCATTAGAAAACAAACAGGCTCCTATGGGATAATAACAAAATAAAATTTAAGAAAAGAAAAGAAAAACTAACGTGTTGAAACTGGACAAAACAGACAAATAGAGGGAAAGAGTCCAAGAGACACACTCATTTGCACACTCAGGAATCCCATAAAAACACTAAATGAGAAGCCATAATATATACACAAAGGACCTGTATGGTAAAAAGAAAGAGGAAAACAATATATAGAAAATAAAATTTACAAAAACGGGGAGGGGTACTGGGCATGATAGCACACATCTTTAATCCCAGCACTTAGGAGGCAGAAGCACACAGATCTCAGTGAGTTTGAGGGCAGCTTGGTTTACAAATCGAGTTCCAGAACAGCCAGGGCTGTTACATAGAGAAGACCTGTCTCGAAAAACAAAAAACAAACAAGCAAACAAACAAAATATTTAAAAAAATGTAAAAGCCTTGACACAAGGAACCCCCAAAGATGCCATTGAGTTTATTCTTTTGTTGGTCATCTGCTGCTGGCATGCAGCCTGCCCTTAAGAAGAGTAGTTTGTCTCCCCAGTGAGACTCCCTTGGAGGAAACTAAGTTTTCATTTGCAAGTGTTCATCAACTGGAGATTGCTTCTGGGTTAGGGGTGGGGGATGTGTCCACTTCTCCTTTCAGCTGTAGTGTAGCTGGAGTTTTCTCCAGTGTCCACCCAGCTCCTGCAGCTGCTCAGACCCAAGTGAACACACAGAGACTTATATTACTTACAAACTGTATGGCCGTGGCAGGTTCCTTGTCATCTAGTTCTTATTTCTCAAATTAACCCATTTCTATTAATCTATAAGTCACCACATGTCTTGTGGCTTACCGGTACATAACATCTTACTTCTCATGGCAGCAGCAGCTGGCAGCATCTCCTGACTCTGCCTTCCACTTTCCAGCCTTCTCGTCTCTCCTTATCCCACCTACACTATACTTCTTGCCTGGCTACTGGCCAATCAGCATTTTATTTATCAATCAATCAGAGCAACACCTTCACAGCATACAGAAAGACATTACCAGCACTTCCCCTTTTCTTTTTTTCAAAAAGGAAGGTTTTAACTTTAATATAGTAAAATTACATATAACAAAACAATTACCAGGCAAGAATTATAGTTACAATATCTAGTCTATTTATAATATCTAGTCTATTTGTATTCGGCAAAAATGTGGTGATATTTTATTTGTCCTGAAATGTGATTTTATTTGTATGTTAATAAATAAAGTTTGCATGGAAATCAGAGGTCAGAGCGAGCCAGGAACAGAAGTCCAGCAGTGGTAGCCCACGCCCTTAATCTGATCACATGGCAGGCAGAGTCTCTGTGTGGTCAAGGACACAGCCAAGCATGGTGACACGAGCCTTTAATCCCAGTACCAACCAAAGAGACCTGGAGGTCTGTGTAGACAGACAGTGATGAGGAAGTGATGTGGCTGGGCTTAGAGTCAATGAGAAGGCAGAACAGGAAAGCAATAAAAGCGCAGGTTAAGCAGGAAGAAGCTCTCTCGTGGGAAACTACGGTTTGGTGGTAAGCTAAAGGGTAGTCAGTGGATCTTCGCTATTTCTCTGATCTCTTCGGCTATTACCCCTGTATTTGTCTCTGTGTTTCTTATTCACTAAGACTGTTCAGAATTTCATCTATACTGTAGGATCCCGTTTGGAACAAGATTTATGCAGGCCATGTGCATGCTGCCTCAGACTCTCAGTTCATATGTGTATCCATCTTGTTGACTTAGACAGCCTTGTTTTCTTGGCATTCTCCATCTCCTCTGGCTCTTACACTCTTCCCAACTCCTCTTCTATGGGGTTCCCTGAGCCCTGAGGGGAAGGTTTTGAGGGAGACATTTCTTCTATAACTGACTGTTCCAAGGTCCCTCACTTGTTGCATAATTTCTGGCTGTGCATCTCTCTATTTGTTACCATTTGCTGTAAGAGGGAACTTCTCTGATGATGGCTAAGCAAGGCATTGATCTATGAGTATAACAGAATGTCAGTAGAAATTATTTATTTTTAGAATTTTTTTAGTAATATTTGGTTTTATCCCAGGTCCCTGGACTACCTAGTCACAGCTTCTTGGTCATCTGAGCAGTGTTGGGTATGGGTTCCATCTCATGGAGTAGGCCTTAAGTCAAATCAGTTATCAGTTGGTTACTTGCACAAACTCTGTGCCACCATTGCACTAGCATATCCTGCAGACAGGATAACATTGTAGATCAAAGCTTTTATTGTAATGATACGGCGTGCAGGAGGCCTTGGCAGGTTGGGCCAAGATGCCCCAGTGGGTGAGGGAGGCATGCCATGCAGACGTGGTGGGCAGTGGCGTGGTGTGGTGGAACGTCACTCATACCACGCAGACACAGCATCCTCGTGGAGAGTTTATTATAATACAGAGATAGAGAGGTGGGGGAAGAGAGGGAAAGGGAGACTGGGAGAAAGAGAAAGGAGGGAAAGTGGAGGTGTGCACACCTCACAGTGAGAAAGGGAGAAGAGGGAAGAGGAACAAGAGGGGAGGGGTTTTCCTTAAAGAAGGCTTTACATCAGCATGAAGGGCAGGTCCCTAAGGGGCGGGCCAGAATGCCAACATTCTTCTGTTTTGATTATTTTAAAAAGGTGAGTTATGGATAGCAAGTTGGGGAATAAGAGCACTGAATTCTTGAGACTGCTTCCTGCTGATTTTGGAGTGAAGTGGGAGGGGGAAATTGGGAGTTGGAGTCACACATGGTGGGAGGTGTGAGTGAAGAAGCATTCAGTTGGCTGTCATTGTGGAGGTCTCAGGCATGGGGATCTCAGGCATCTGTTCTTGAGAGAGCTGAGAAGGCAGGTTGCTAGGAGAAAAAATTGGTTATAATTAGCCTCATGAGTGGGGCTAGCCATGGGAGGAGTGATAACTGCCAGAAAGAATGGGATGGAGAAGTACCCTGGTTGTACAGAAGAGGAAAGGGTAAGTGAGTGGAATGTGAGAGTGGATATGCCCTTTATTGGGACATTTTGGAAAACGAGGTTCTGGTTGCTGAGTAGGTGCCCACTTGAGCCTGGAGAGGTGGTACCAGCATTGAATTGATGGATAGTGTGTTCTTTAGGAGTGCATGAGCTATCACATTTGTTGTTTCTCTGGAGGTGGGGGTGCACCCATCCTAGTTGATGTGCTCAGCTGGTAGTTGGCATCACCTGAGCTGGTGCAGGGGCTGTCTGTCTGGAGGACCCCCTGTGGGCTGGCGTTGGTCCAGGCAGGAGGGGTGAAACTGCAAAGTATGTTTGAAATTGGGTGGGGACAAAATGGGCCCTGGAGACTGTTAGTTTTCATCAGACCAGATTTCTTGATAAAGTAGCAGAACTTTTCCCAGGAGCCTGCAGGTATCTGTCAGACAGCTTTACATCTTGGTGTCATAGCAAAAAGGTTAAAAATCCATAGAAATTTAAGGACTCCTAAGAACTGTTTATAGCTAATGCTCTGTCAGTTTATCAAAACTGCATTTATCAATGATAAAACTTTGAGCCACCAATGTCTGAAACCAGTCTATTCTGTACCATGAAGTCTGTGGATGAGGCATACCTATCTGTATTTTTAACAGGAAACATATTAATCATCTATCAGGTGCTTGTAGTCTTGGGATTGGGACTGTTAAACTGGTACCTTAGTCATCAAACAATCAGATCTGAGAAGGATAAATTTAAGAAGTGAGACAGCTTTCCAGCTACCTAGGCAGCAATCCCAAGTCTCTCCATGGTCATTGTGGGGACAGAAGCTCCAAAGGCAGCATTTGTTCAGCGGCTAAGCTCAGAAGATCTGACATATTTTTTGTAGAGTAGGAAATTGGGGAGACTGACCCACCTTGACTTTGCAGCGTGGGGCAATCGATCCTCAATTGTTTCACTTATTCACAGTCTACATAGTCTCAGCAGCAGTCTAAGGTGGCTTTTTGCTGTGTGGCTGGCCTTGCCATAAGCTTCTAGGTGGAAGTTCTTCTGAGGCCATCCATCTTTTTGGAGAAGCTATAGAATGCTGCCAGGAGCGATATGTCTCTCTATCATAAGCTTTTTATATTAAATGCCATATTCTCCAATCTCTAAAGGTGCTTGAGGACTTGGGGAACAAAATCTGTTAGGTATATCTAAATTAATTTGAGAGCATATATAAATTAAACCTGGACATACAGTTTTCCCAATCAGTTACAGCTTACCAATGGTAGCAAAAACAAGGAGGCCAGACATACATTCTTTTTTTTAAAATATTTATATATCTGTTATAATAAATTAAAAATATATAAAAAGTATATATACTATGTTTCTTTCACTTCTTCCTTTTTTCTTTCATTTTTCTTTATTAAGAAATTTTCTACTCACTCCTCATGCTATCCACAGATCCCCCTCCTCCCTCCTCCCACTCCCAGCCCTCTTTCCCAAGCCACCCCTCATCCCCACATCCCCCAAATTGAGGTCTCCCATGGGGAGTCAGCAGAGCCCAGCTAACTGAGCCTAGGCAGGTCCAAGCCCCTTCCCACTGCACCAAGGCTGTGTAAGGTGTCACACCATAGGCACTGGATTCCCAGAAGCCTGCCCATGCACCAGGGACAGATCCCGATCCCCCTGCCTGGGTGCCTCCCAAACAACTGCCTTCTGTATCCAGAGGGCCTAGTCCAGTCCCATGGGGGCTCCACATCCACCAGTCCACAGTTCATGGGTTTCCACTAGTGTGGTCCGTCATCTTTGCATGTCCTCCCATCATGATCTCGACGTCCCTTGCCTGCAGTATCTCTCCTCTCTCATCAGTTGTATTCCAAGAGCTTAGCCTGGTACCTGGCCATGGATCTCTGTATCTGCCTTCATCAGTCACTGGACAAAGGCTCTATGATGACAGCTAGGTTATTTGCTAGGCTGGTCACTAGAGTAGACCGGCCCAGGCACCCTCTGGACCACTGCCATCAGACCAAGGTGGGGTCAACCTTGTGGATTCCTGAGAGCCTCCTCAGAACCCTGCCTTTTCCTATTCCCATGATGTCCTCATCTATCATGGTATCTTCCTCCCTGCCCTCCCACTCTGTCCCTGTTCCAGCTTGACCCTCCCATTTCCCTATGTTCTCATCCTCCACTCCTCGCCCTCTGCCACCCCGCCACATCCAGTCCACTCATGTAGAACTCATCCACTTAACCTTCACAGGGTCATCCATGTGTTCCTCCTAGGGTCTTCCCTTGTTAGCTAGCCTCTCTGGAGTTGTGGGTTGCAGTCTGGCCATCCCTTCCCTCCCATTCTGAGTCTGGGTTACCTCAAGATAATATTTTCTAGTTCCATCCATTTGCCTGCAAATTTCATGATTTTTTTTTTTTTTTTTTACTGCTGAGTAGTACTCCATTGTGTATATGTGCCATATTTTCTTTATCCATTCTTCAGTTGAGGGGCATCTAGGTTGTTTCCAGGTTCTTGCTATTACGAATAATGCTGATATGAACACAGTTGAGCATGTGTCCTTATGGTAAGATTGAGCATTCCTTGGGTATATGCCCAAGAGTGGTATAACTGGGTCTTGAGGAGGACTTATTCCCAATTTTCTGAGAAACCACCATACAGATTTCCAGAGTGGTTGTACAAGTTTGCATTCCCACCAACAGTGGAGGAGTGTTCCCCTTGCTCCACATCCTCTCCAACATAAGCTGTCTTCAGTGTTTTTGATCTTAGCTATTCTGCCAGGTGTAAGATGGTATCTCAGAGTTGTTTTGATTTGCATTTCCCTGATGACTAAGGATGTTGAGCAATTCCTTAAATGGCTTTCAGCCATTTGAGATTCTTCTGTTGAGAATTCTGTTAAGCTCTGTAACCCATTTTTTAATTGGATTGTTCAGTATTTTGATGTCTAGCTTTTTGAGTTCTTTATATATTTTGGAGATCAGCCCTCTGTCAGATGTGGGGTTGGTGAAGATCTTTTCCCATTCTGTAGGCTGTTGTTTGGTTTTATTGATGGTGTACTTTGCTCTACAAAAGCTTCTCAGTTTCAGGAGGTCCCATTTATTAATTGTCTCTCTCAGTGTATGTGCTACTGGTGTTATATTTAGGAAGTGGTCTCTTGTGCCAATTCATTACAGACTACTTCCTACTTTCTCTTCTATCAAGTTCAGTGTAACTGGATTTATGTTGAGGTCTTTGATCCACTTGGACTTGAATTTTGTGCATGATGACAGATATGGATCTATTTGCAGTCTTCTGCATGTTGACATCCAGTTATGCCAGCACCATTTGTTGAAGATGCTTTCTTTTTTCCATGGTACAGTTTTGGCTTCTTTGTCAAAAATTATATGTTCATAGGTGTGTGGATTAATGTCAGGGTCTTCAATTTGATTCCATTGGTCCACAAAGACATACATTCTTTTACTGTTATTTTTTTAAAGCCCTGTAATTCTGATCTTTGAGTATAGTCAGATTATAATCCTGAATTATTTATATTGAAATAACTTCTTAAGGCCCTATAATATCTCTTTTATTTTGTATAAAGAAGGTCAAGTATCTTATCTCATTGTAGAACCATTTTAGTTAATAAATCTGTTAATTGACAACTCTGCGCCCAGTTAGGATATCAATGGGCATTATTGGTAGCCATTTCATCCCCTATGCCAGGGAATTTCTCTTTGAATTAGCTCTCTAGCCTGTTTTGGGCAGGGATGATATACTCTCTTGTATAGCTGCTTCAAGCTGAAACAGGGTGCAGTTGGTCTGAGCCCAGGGGGGCTGAAAGGACAGTCAAAGGTAAGGAGGGAACCCAGGCAATGGAGTATTTATCAGAAGTATATGGTCATTTGACCTAACTGCAGAGAAAGGAAACAGTTAAGTTTGGCTGGACTGGTCCACATCATATTAGCCTTCAGCAAGTCTAGAGCTCATGGT
>CABHPQ010172941.1:0-22140 GCA_902168405.1 Peromyscus aztecus
GGTACTATAAATGTCTTCTTATCACCAGTCAGAGGGAAGAGTCCTGCATGCTTGTATTCCCCAGAAGGCAAGTAACAGGGGCTTTGAAGGCCAACTCATTGAGCCTTGGAAATGTGAAAATTGTATCTAAATCTCAGTAAGACAATAGCAAAAGCTTGTGGGAGAGCTGTTTGTCATCAGAGAGAAGGGGTGTCGTAACTGCAGTGGCAAGGCAGGACTCTTGGAGCTGTGGGCAGAGATGTACAAGTCAGTAAACAGCAGGGAGTGGGACCAGTAGACTCCCAAATGGCCCTCAGCTGGGAAATCCTGACAACAACAAAACTTGGGACTCGAGTTTTCCACAAAGAAAAGAAACATTGTGTGTCTATGTCACATCCCAAGGGTGCCAGCCCAGGATTACCAATGTCATCATATTGGTCCCCGCCTTTGCTTCTCTTTCTTCTTCCCTCCAGAGTGAGCCTGAAGGGGTGCAGCGGAAATCCAGCTGGTACCTGAGGGAGGAGGAGGAGGAGGTAGAACACAGTGGGAAAGTCAGTGTGTTTGCCAAAGCAAGCCCGGCTGATGTTGAGGAAAAGCAGTATATGGGATATGTGCACAGAGTCTTCTGTTGCCATTTATTTTAGTGCATGCCTGCATTCTCTCTCTCTCTCTCTCTCTCTCTCTCTCTCTCTCTCTCTCTCTCTCACACACACACACACACACACACACACACACATACACACACACATATCTTTGTTTGTGTGTGTATGTGTGCGCATGCATGCATATGTGCACATGTGTCTTAGTGTGGATATGTGAATGTAAGTGCAGATGCCTATGGAGGCCAGAAAAGGTTGCCTGATGCCTTGGTGTTGGAGTTGTGGGCCACCTATCCTGGATCCTGGAAACCAGACCTGGTCCTCTTCAAGAACAGTGCATGCCTTTAACTGCTGAGCCATTTCTCCAGCCCTGTGCTTAGAGTTTTGATTATCAACAGAACTGGACTGGCTCTCTTGAAGTGTTCGTTATAGAAATTTTCAAACAGATGCTAATGTAAGGAATACAATAACAAACCGGTACCCATCACCCCACCATAGCAATTTTCAGTTCAAGAACATCATTTCTCTCCCTATTTCTCCTCCCTGGTCTCCACTGCATTAAAATAAAGCAGATCTCAGACATTTGGCCATTTTATCAATCATTTAGTGCACACCTGTGAAAAGTACTCTCTTAATAGTGTCATTAGCCTCCTTAAAATTTCATAACAATTCCTCGGTTTCTTCACAGTGTTTAAATGCCCCAAGGTGGCTGGCTCATAGTTCCTTTATACAGTTGATTTGTTTGGCTCTGAAACCAAATTCCTCCCACATTGGAAACATCTCCTAAAGTCTTTTTCTAGTGTATAGGTTCCCACTCACTTTATTTGTTGGGGATCCTGGGTCATTTGTCCTTAGCATTTGATATAGTCTGGACTTGCCCAGTAGCATCTCTTCCTGTTCTTTGTCATGTTCCTTCATCTCTTGGGCTTCCTGGCAGCTCAGATTTAGATCTGGAGCTCTGACCAGACTCCTATGTGACGCTTTTCTCTCTACACAAGGCATCTGTGTGGGTAGTTTGTTTGCTTCCTATCACATCACACAGAAGCCACATAGTGCCTGCTTGTCTCTCTGTCACATGAGGAGTGGTCAGCCTGTCACAGTGCTGTCAGCTTCTCACTCTTGTTCATTTCCCTACTGACTTTTGACATGGTGAGCTTAACAGCCACCTAGGGTCATCATCTACATTCATTGTTGTATTCAGATTGTGAAATGGTGATGCTCTGTCATTCCTTCTTCACTTACTTTATATTGTTAAATGTTTGTTGACTAAACTGAAATGCAATCCTTCATGAAAAGCAGAAGGTCATAGTTGGCTTTTGTTTTCAGTTTCCAGAATAATAAGTTGATTATTCACCATCCTCTGAAAGTAGTCGTTAGGATGGACTTATCTTTGGCTAGTAGGAACTCTTTTGTATTGTTGGGATTTTAGTTGTTGGTCATTTATTTGTTGGTTTGCCGTGTGTGTGTGTGTGTGTGTGTGTGTGTGTGTGTGTGTTATGTACACATGCATAAGCCAGATGGAGGCTTCAGATGTTCTTGTCTGTAATTCTCTCTGTTCTTCATTTGCAGCAAGGTTTCCCCCTGAACCTGGAGCTCATATTTTTTAGTCAGGTTGGCAGCCAGCAAGCCCTAGGAATCTGCCCGCCTGCACCCTTCACAGCGCTGAGGTTCCAGGCATCCAGTAGACCGTGCCCGGCTGGTTATGTGGAAGCTAATATCTGAACTACAGTCCTTAGGTTGGGAAGCAAGTGCTCCCAACTGCTGAGCCATCTCCCCAGCATTTTTGCATTTTTGTAAAATTTTGCATTTTTGTTTGCTTTTCTTTGAGACAGGGTAATGCCATGTAACCTAGTGCTGCTTACAGGCACCAGTATGGAGTTTGTCTCCTATAAACCAAACTTTTAAAACCAAAATACAAATAAAGAGACTGTTTATCTTAACATAATGGAGAAAATACTGGGGGCTATAACTATATATATATATATATATATATATATTATATATATATATATGTAGGAGTGGACATAGACTAGTCCCAGTAAGTGCTTTAGAGTGTTCTGTGTGGTAGAAAATAAAATTATTTTTTAATGTACTGCTTGGCAAATGAAAGGCAGTAGCTCCTCATAGTCTGCTTTCCCAGGTGAAAGTGCTATGTAAAGTCTGTAAATCATTGTACCCAAATTAGTCTGGCATAAGTCTACCCTTTCCAAAGTCATTTACAGTATAGCTGGGAAGGTAGTACATGATACTACATAATGTTAGAGTTGGGTATGGTACCAGTAACAGAAACTAAAATAAGAGGGTCCCAGAAAATATTAATGGTATATTTCTTCTTACAGTAAAAAAAATGGGGGGGGGGAGATAATCCACTGTTTCTCAGCCTTTTGTCTAAGATGGAATGTGGAACAGGTATTCCACAGCTCTTGTGAATGACCCAGTCTGTGGTCATTATAATCCCAGACTCCACTCATCATGTGATCAGTCATTCTCAACATGTAACCTCCACATCATATAGTATAATATAGTTCTTCCAGCTCCAGCAATCAAGTCATAAGACATAGGAAGAAATGGAGGAGATGGTGGGTTCCCACTAAGGAACCCCCTTCTCTTCTTGAGACAGACTCCCAAGAGCTGAGATTACAGGTGTAGACCACTATATCCCGACAGGACACTTCCATTTCTGCCGTATGCTTTTGTTCAGAAAAGAGTTACATGGCTCTACCAAGTTACCGGGAAGGCTAAAAATAATGTATTCTTTACTCAGGTTGGCTAGATGTCCAGATAATCTTCAGGGAATCAGTTACCCCAGAAAAAGGAAGGAGAAGGACAATAGTAATCTTTGCTGCAAGCTATAGTTTGAAAAGTCTTCCTCTTTTGTACATTATATTTTCATGTCTTAAAAATCTCAGAATATCTCCCTTTCCAGCCCTTCTCTTCCCTCCCTATCCTTTCCCTTCCCTTTCCTACCCTTCTCCTCCCTTCCCTTTGCCTTCATTATTCAACAGCATCCAATACATTATGTGCAAGGAGGCTGTAATTAGCAATTTACATCTAAAAATAAACTGGAGAATTGTGCTCCCACACTTTGTCTCATCCTTTGTCCCTCTCTAATCTGTGCTGTCCCTGCTTACATGGGGACTTCTTGGTTATTAAATTCCTGGTCACAGTGAACCTCACAGAAGTATTACATCTTAACATTGTCTTGAGTCTAGGCTAGACTCATGAGTAATGTGCATTATTGACAGAGCAGATGAAGTTTTGTTCCCAAAGACTCTCAAAAGGAGGTAGCTTGTTGTTTGTCTGTGCGTGCTGCTTCCTTGTAAGGGTCCTTATATGTGGGGGAGTAGGGGAAGGGTTACAAGATTCCATGTGGGAAAGTCTGGAAGGCTTCCTAGAGGAAGCTGCTTGTTGACTGAGGCTGGCAATATCACTTAAGACTTAACCAGAAAAGAAAGAAACAAAGAAGATACCTTCAGACCCAGCATGCAAGATTTGTGCAGTGGCATACACAGAAGGCTGATGTGACATCCTTAAAGCCAGGCATACTGTGAGGCTGACAGAGGAGTCAAAAAGGAGCCCTTCAGTGCCTCATACAAGGCCCCCATTGCTTCCTTTCACAGACGAAGGAACTGAAATTCCAAGCCATCATGTTAAGTGATAGCGAAGGCGTTCAAACTTGTAGGTAGACTAACAGCCCTGTGCAAATCTTTCCAGTCCTAATGCCTACAAACCTGTGACTGTATGAAGTTGAGTGACAAAGGGGAATTACAATACCAGGTGGAGTTAGAGTGCCCATCTTCTGACCTTAAAATGGGGTGCCTGTCCTAGACGATCACTGTGGGATGGGTGGCTCTCCATCTTGGTGGTTCTCAGGATCCTTAAATGTCACAGAGGTAGGAGGAAGAGGTTCCAGCAATATGGAGGAAGCAGTGCTCGGCCTGTAGTTGTCGAGTTTGAAGATGGAGAAAGAGTCAAGAGCAAGGCCACCTGGGTGTCCCTCAAAAGATAGGACAGTCACAGAGGTAATGTCCCTCAGAGACGTGCCAGAAAGGAGCACAGATCCACTGTCACCATGATTTTCACTCAGTGAGACACATTTCAGACTTCTAAATTAGAGAATTGTGAGGGAAATCCAAGAAACCTGTGGCAATTCTTGATAGCAATGGGAAACTTATACACGAGCTGTGCTCCACTCACCCCTGGACCCCTGTTCTTTCCCCCCTTTTCTACATGTCTTAAGTGTTGCAGAGGCTAAACCAGGAACTCTAAAAATTAAAATTGAATTCCTTCTATAATTCTAAGTTTCTTCAAACCTCATTTCCAAACCATATAGCAAAGGGTACACATATTTTTGCATGTGCTTCTTAACTTGGTGAATTTTGAAAGGATGTGGTCATGGCCTTTGACATCAGAGGAGGAGCTCAGCGGTGAGGCTGGCTGGTGTTGATAGAAAAGATAAGGTTAGAGGCAAGTTGCCTTTGAACAACTCTCTAAAGATCAACTGTATCCTGCTGCATTCCCAGCTGTTTCTCTCCTTTGGTTGCACTGAGGGGTGATGCCCAAGACGCATCACTTTTCAGAACTGGACCATGAACAACTTCATTCTCCTGGAAGAGCAGCTGATCAAGAAGTCCCAACAGAAGAGAAGGACTTCTCCTTCGAATTTTAAAGTCCGTTTCTTTGTTTTAACGAAAGCCAGCCTGGCATACTTCGAGGATCGCCATGGGGTATGAAAACACTTGTTCTTGGCTTTGTTTATTTACTCTTTTGTGTTTGGATTGAGTTGATTTGTGGGATAAACTTGAACACCTGAAATACAAGCACGTTGTGTTTAACAGCCACAACGTACTGAGAGATCGAAGCAAAATTGGAGAGATCGGAAAGTCGGGTGTAGATTTGTCTATTTCAGTTCTAAAATCCGTAGGTTTAACACTCATCCATTTTTCTTCTCCACAAAGTTATGTTTAATTGTTAAGCATAGAAATATTTTATGTGGTGAGTTTTGTGGATAGAACTTGAAGTTCATGTGAAGTATATGGTATTTTACAGGCTATAAGGCAGTAAGATATTAATTATTGTTCATTGGGACATAAGGGGCAGCCTGGCCCAGCTTCTCTGTTTTACCAAAGATGTAGTTCTCAGAATGGTGAAAGGGAGGTCCTATGTCAAATTTTTTATGACTTGAACTCTCCTCGTCTCAATGATCATCTCTCTCCTGAGGCCATGAGGTCACACTTCCATGTAATATTCTAAAATATTCTGTATTTCATGTGCATGTATATGTGCAGAACATTCATGTAATATTCGGGAAGTTGTAAGACATGTGGCAACCCTCTTCATCCGTGGCAAACTGTCTCAGGAGACTATAGGGGTATGGAAATGGAACACACAAAGTATCTGCCTGTAGACAAGGGCTCTTCCAGAGTGGCTGCTTAGATGTGTCTAAAGACATCTTCCTGTTGTACAGCAGCAGTGAGGGCAAAAGTAAATAAGTCCATGTTAATAATAAAGTTTGGTAGAAGCACTGGGTCAGGGGGTCACAAAGTCGCTCTGCTTCCCACTGGGTGAATGGACCTGGGCAAATGTCCTTCTCCATCAGACTCTTTCTCTTTGTAAACGAAAGGACTACATATCACCCTAAGTTCCATTCTGCCTTTCTGAAGCCTTTGGCTGTACACAGAGCCTCTTGGTTAGTCTTCCTCGGCCACTTTTCAAAGTGTGTTTGATTTCCTATCATATCTTGGTATTATTTTTACATCATTAGAGAGGTAGGGCACAGACCAGTACTTAGGTTTTAGATGTGTGCTCACTGAGTCAAAGATGCTTCTGTTCCTTGGTGGTATCTCACTAGAAGATACAGATATGTGTGGCAGTGGGGGGGGGGGCAATCTTTAAAGATTTTCATGAACTCGGAGCAGACCGCTTGAGGGGGGGATACCTAGCCTTTTTAGTGTTGGGTAAAATAATGCTGCTTCTCTCTCTGCTTTTGCACTGAAGAGAATCACTTGTCTTCAGCAGGGCCTCACTGATAATTTACCGATAGATTAGAAGACATAGAGAACTATATATGTGCAGACCCCATTGGTCAATGGCCAGGTGACAAGCTTTGAGCCTGGAGGATTCACCATATAGAACTAATAAATCACATGACATCAAGTTTGTGTTTTTGTGAATGAAACATGAAGCTCACCTTTCATAATGAAAGCATAGTCATGCAAATTACTTTTCACAAAATGGATTTTGCACTTTCACCAGTTTTTTAAAGTATTTTTTAATTTTTGAGATTATAATTACATCACTTCCCCCTTCTTCTTTCTTCCTCCTGTCCTCCATGTACCCTCTTTGTTCTCTTTCAAATTCATGGTCCTATTTTCTTTAATTGTTGTTGTTGTTAGTGGTGTTGTTGTTGGTGGTGTGTGTGTGTGTGTTATGTGTGTGTGATAATGTCACTATATAACCTAAGCTTGAACTTGAAATCTTAGAGCCTCAGCCTCCAGAGTGTCTTAATTATAAGTAGGTGCCACCATACCTGCTTTCCTTCTTAAGAATCATGAAAGAATTCTAACACAAGCTGCATGTGGTAGTGTGTGCTTATAATCCCAGCATAAGGAGACCAAGGCAAGAGAATCAATATAAGTTCAAGGACAGCCTAGGCTACATAGGAAGACTTGACCTCAAAAAATAAATAAATAAACAAACAGAAAAGGAACTAAAAAGAGAAAGAAAAGTTTCATAACAAATAATTAATTTTGTAGCCTTTAGCTGGAGTATCTAATGTTTCCCTGATGGACAAATTATATATATATATATATATGTATATATATATATATATACATATATATATAACATCGAATCCCTTGTTTTCTAATACCAATGATTTATATTTAACATTTCAAAACTTTTCTTTAAGCATTATAGAAATTTATTAGTTAGTTATTCGTGGTCACTGAGTTATTATTGTACATGCCCTGCCTGTAGTACATTGCCCAGGGCCATCAATGAGCACAAAACAATGCATCATGTAGAAGTATATAACTTGCACTTGTGTGAAGAATTCTTCTGTGTTTTCAATAAAAGCTTCAGTACTCCCCCATCTGTGAAGTAGGTATTATGATAGCACCCATCTCATGAGAACATGACCCAGACACAGATAATGTGTGTGAGCTGAGATATTGAAATTACCATTTGGCAAATGGAAAAAAAAAATGTTGGCAAGTTCATGCAGTTCAATTTAAGACATAGAATACTGCTATATATAATCAGCATATAGTAAACTTTAGCCGTTATATACATTGTGTTCTCATCTCTGAGGAAACTGTCAGGCTGGCATAAGGTCTTCATCTTCAAGTGATGGGAAAGGGTAGAGGGAGGGATTAAAACCAGATAAGAGGAGGGCCCTTGATGGGAGATGCATACCCATGGTGAGTTACACCAGCCGGTGTCACTCCTCTTAAGCTCTCAGCTTCTTTTTCCCTTTCCTGCATCTGTAAAATGGTGTTCCTGATAGTTCAAATCTCTTTCAAATTGTTACACCACGTGAAAAATACTCAAGAACAAATGCTAGCCTTTTACAAACCAAGTGTTCGGTCCAACTATAAATATTCATACCCAATGTCTTACACTCTGAATGGAGTGAACTTCTATTTAAATGTGAATATAGTTTGGGGATTGTATGCCTGTCTCCCTGAACTGTGCTGTGAAAATGGTTCTGGGCTCCCAGAACCTTCTTATCCTACGGAAACAGTGGATCAGAAAGGTAGAGTGCTTTACAGGTGGGGACATGCACATATAGCTCCAGATGTTCCCTGTGCCTACCAGGCATTTTGGAAAATGGTCTCTGCTATGTATCTGTGGGCCTTTAGCAGAGAAGGATAAGGGCCTGGTAGCATGCTGGTAAAAATGGGTCACAGACACTGTGTTAGTAGAGAGGAGTCATGGAGGCCTGATTTGTAGTGTTTGTTGATTTCTGTGTTGTAAATAACTCCTTCGTGGAGCTGGGATGTAGCACAGTTAGAAGAGTATGTGCTTAGCATGCATGAAGCTGAGTTCAGTCCATAGCCCTGCATAAAGTAAGCATGGGGATGCACAATTATAACCCCACACTCAGGAGGTAGAAGAAGAAAATCAGAGGTCCAAGGACATTTTCAGCTGTATTGTAAGTTTGAGGCCAATCTTCAATGCATGATAGCCTATTTCTAAAAAGAAGAATCCCTTTGGCCATTTCAGTTAATCAATGTGACATGTGGATCACAAATTCTTGTTCTCACAGGCCAGTATAAGCCAACCCTAGCATACCACTGGCAGACCTAAAGACAATCTCTGGGGAGGTTGTTGACCACTGAACCATAGGAGGAAGAGAAAAATCAGAGGGCCCCGAGCATGAGATGAAAGGGTCAGCATAGATGAAGCCAAACATTGCAGGCTGGAAGAAGCAGTGTAGCTAATAAGAGCTGGGTTTAAATCCTGCCTCTCTCACTTCCCAGGTGTGGGATCTCAGGTAAGACATTCCATCTATTTAAGGCATTTTCCTATTTGTAAAGTCAGGACCCTCATGATTCTCCCTGTTTCACAAGATGCTGAGTACATTCTAAGAAAAGTGTATTGCAAGCTTCGTGCTCATTTTGTGACATGCAAGTTGGCTATTACCAACTACCATCATGATCTTCTGACAGGATTCCTTATTCTAATGACTCTTTGCATCATAAGGATCAAGCTTGCCATGCTTCCCATGGTGTGAGATACAGTACCACCTAATGAGGGACTGAATGAACAGTCAAGATCATTGGCACCCCAGCTATTGCCCAGATGAGGGTCTCCTCTCCCTGAGCTGCAGTCTGATCTAGCAGCAGAACCAGCTCTCCCAGCATGCAGCCTTCCTGAATGAAAGAGGACAGGTGGGGAGATGGTTCCTTCCTTCCCTTTGGAACCATTTTGTAGCATCATCAAAAACACACTTTCTGGTAGCAGACAGGTCTGGGTCAAAGATCAGCTCTACCACTTGAGCTGTGTGACTTGCTATAAACCATATAATGCTGCAAGTTCTCGAAACTGCCATGTTTTTGAAAGATTGAATGTTCCTTTTTTTGTTTTCTTTTTAACGAGATGGAGATCAACATTATTCTGATAATAAGCAATGACTAACATTGACTGAGCATGGCCTATGTGTCAGTGTGTTCATATGAATTGTTTTTGGATAAACAGTATAATCGTTCTATAAGTAGGAACTGTTATTCCCTCCTTTATAAATCAGAGAATAAAGTGAAGAGAATTTAAATTACTTCCCCGAGGTCCCTTATGTCTTCAGAGCTGACACAGTTCTGTGATAAATGGTGCTTCTTATGATTAGCAGTGTTACTTACTGTCTGGTTATTATAAAATGGCATGCGCTCTTGCTCTGTAAAGGATTCTGAACATCGACACCTCCTGTTCTCTGGGTCTGTCATGGTGAAGTACAGCATGAGCTCTGTCCCTTCTGTGCATATTCCAGGACAAATCCCACCCCCCCCCCTTTCTGGAGCTCTGTTCCATGCTAAAACAATTTGAATGCATTCCTCACTTTTTCTACTAAAGTTGCTGCAGTCCACCTGCATTTCCCCAGTCACTTTGCCAGTAAGAGTCCACGTCTCATCTGGCACTGCTGCTCTTGTGATGTGCCGCCCCACCACACTCCGCACAGCAGCCTGGGTGAGCACTCACATGGTGGCTGTGATCACTTGACATGGTCCTCATCGTAAGCAGACATGTTGCTTATGACAGTGTTATCCCACTGGCCTGAACCACCAGAATCTAGCACACATGTCCCTCTTTGTCGTCTCTCTGGGCTCTAGTCATACCACACTATTCATCTCTAAGTGTCCCTTCCTTAGAGAAGCCTTCCTTGACTTCTTTAGACTGAGTCAACCTCCTATTATGTTCTGCCAAGTAACATGTGCCTTCCTTCAGGGTCTGTGCTAAAGTCATAATTGCCCATTTCCTAATGTGAGGCTTCATTAGCCTGGAGCTGTGTAAGGACAGGTATCTGATGATACCATCAGTTTCTACAATGCTTTCTGCCTCTTAGTATTCATTAGTTTTTTGTTTATTTGTTTGTTTTCATCTTTGTTTTTTTCTTGTGGAGTGCATAGAAGGAGAAAGGAAGAGAAGAAGGAAAGAAAATATAGATCCAGGGTGGGATAGTGTAGCACAGATGAGCCTCGTTAGAAAAGGGTGCAATACTAAAAGAGTAAACACATGACATAGAAGAACCAAAGGGAGGGTTCAGGATATAAAAATAAGAGTCCCCGGGGGAAACAGGCATGGCCATGTCTTAACAAGAGTCCCTGGGGGAAACAGGCATGGCCATGTCCTAACAAGAGTCCCTGGGGGAAACAGGCATGGCCATGTCCTAACAAGAGTCCCTGAGAGAAACAGGCACGGCCATGTCTTCATCAAGAAAGAGTTGGGTAGTTGGAATTCTCAGCTATGTCACAGAGACACCTATAGACACCCCAGGTTCAGGAGAACCATCAACTCTGCCCTCTTTCCCTCTTTGCCCTAACTGTATTTCCTTCTGTCATGTGTACAGCTAGACCCTCTGTGGGCAACATTCTTAAAACTGCCTGAGCATTTCCGCTGGACACTTCCACCAGTCATGATCCCTCCCATTTTGTCCCGATGTGATTTCATTGATGCTAGCTGGGGTCCCATGGACAACTGAGCTTCCATATCCATCTGTCAGCTCCCATAACACCAAGAGTCAAGTTTTAAAATTGCAACTCACGTGCCCCTCTCTATCTCAAAACTCTATGTGACTGTTTAGAATACTTAATTCACAGCTATGGCCCCCAAGACCCGTCATTGCCCATCTTTCTGATTCCACTTGACACTGCACTTGCTCTCTGTGTCTCAAGCACATCTGCCTTCTTTCTGAACCTTCAGTGTTTCAAGTTCACATTCTTTTTGGGGCCCTTGCACTCAGGAATAGAGCGAGGAGTTGAAACACGTACTATGGGGGTGCTGTTTCTCGTGAAGTACAGACGATCCAGTGGCTTTTCGGAACATCCAAGATTGCAGAAGGATCGATTTTTTTTCTTCCTGCCTGACCTCTTCCCTCTCTCCTATTTTCCCCTTTCAGCTTTAAAAAGCTTACAGATAAGCTGGGAATGATGGCACACGCTGTTAATCCCAGTACTCAGGAGACAGAGGCAGGAGGATCTCTCTGAGTTTGAGAGAGGCACACACTTTCATTATTCCCTGCAGTAGAAATCAGTCTCAGTGAAATACTTTCAAGGAGAGAACTTACTGTATATGAAAGAATTAACTGGAAATCACAAGAGCATGGTTTCCACAGGGTCCAAAGAAGACTCACACGTTGAGGTCCAAACAAGACACACATTTGAGTCCTAAGGAAGTTAGCTTAAAGCTCTTCTCAAATCTTCGCAGGTCACCTGCTACATCTTTATCTAATTTCATTAACTAATAATAAATTTTCCTATCTGTCAGTGACTCATTAGGAGACCAGAAAAAGTAGGTCTTCTGGGATGTGATTTTTGTCAAGAGGCAAGTTGGAGGTTGCCCTCATGATACTCAGGAGTCTCATGAAAGGGATCCAGAGGAGGAAACTGCTCTGAAATATTTTTAAATGCACATAAAATTCCCCTTGTAGACTGCCTGTCTGTCCTTGAAAGTCAATACAAGTTTTTATAGATTTAATAGAATGAGAGCTTGGCACAAGATGTCATGTCTCCACATAATTTCCATCAATTGAAAGTTCTTCATAAACTGTTATTTACAAGCTTATATTGTCATCTAAAAATGGATTTGTATTGATGGATGGTGGTGGCTCATGCCTTTAATCCCAGCACTCAGGAGGCAGAGGCAGGTGGAACTCTGTGAGTTCCAGGACAGCCAGGACTGTTATACAGAGACCTGTCTCAAAAAAACTAAAGAGAGGGAGAGGGAGAGAAGAGAGGAGAGAGGAAAGAGATTTGTATACCATCTAGTTAAAAAACCTAAAAACTTTAACTGTAAAACAGTTTTATTTGGAAATCCTTAAAGGATAAAAATAGATCCTTCTTGAAAGACTAAATTGAAATGACCAACAAGTTAATGGAGAAAATGCTCAACTTCATTAGCCATCAGGAAAATGTAAATCAAAAACACATTAAAATATGATTGCATCCCAGCTTCATGTCCTTTTTTTTTATTGAATTATTATTTTGAGAACTTCATCCCTGAGCACTGTGTCTACATCACTCCCACCCTTCTCTGCCCTCTCCAACTCCTCCTGTGCCCTACCCCCATTCACAACCTCTTCTTTAATTATTATTGTTACATACAAATTGCTGAGTCCACTTAGCATCCCTCCTAGGTACATGTGTTCAGGGCTGACCACTTGGGATTAGACAACCTAAAGAGGAACTCAACCCTGGAGGAAACTGATTTTCGCTCCTTCAGCAGCCATTTATCACCAGTAACTCTTCATCTAGAGGTAGAACCTTGAGGAATTTCCCCTGTCCGTGCTGGCATGTCAACTGGTCTGTCATTATGCCTGTCTTGTTCAGGCAATCATATTGTGGAGAGATCATGAATGTATTTTCCCTGTCATGTCTAGGGGACATTACCTAGCAGCCGGCATACTGGTCCTCTGGCTCTTGAACTATTTCTGCTGCCTCTTTAATGATGTTCCCTGAGCCTTAGCTGTAGGGGTTGTGTTGCTGATGGGGGTTGAGTAGCCCACTGACACCTATTCTCTACATTTTGACCAATTGTGGATCTCTGTAATAGTGTCTGTAGCTAAAAAAGAAGCTTTTTTGATGAAGGATGAAAGCTACACTTATCTATGGGCATAAAGAGAAGCATTTAGAAAACAGCTAGAAATTACATCTTTACAAAAAAAAAGGCAGTAGAGGGCTCTCCTCTAGGGTCTATGACTTCTCCAGCTGGGTAGTTGGCTAGGTTTACAATACTAAACATGAATTCTCTCCCGTCAAGTGGGCCTTAAGTTCAACTAAGCAGGTGTTGGTTACTCCTAAGATAGAAGTGCCACTATTACACAATGGGAATATCTTGCTGGGCTAGTCATTGTAGTGGTTTGTAGGCTTAACAACTGGGTAGGACTACCAATTGCTCCTCTCCCTTGGCAGCTTACATAGCACCTTCTGAAACATTCTTTTTATTTTTTATTGTTTGTTAATCATTTATTAAATGCCTACTATACCACAACCAATGATGTGGGTATGAAGAATATAGTGTTAAATAATATGGATGAGGTGTTTGCCCTCATAGGCAGGTAGAGAAGATAGCCCATAGTGAAGTACATAACAGTACAAGGTAGATACAGATTGGCAGGTTCTAAGACAAACCTAAGCAGCAACTGGGGCAGAGTTGGAAGGAAGTGTGGTTAGAGAGGGAATCTGTATCTAGGCCAGAGTCAGAGTTTGAGGGAGGATGGATATACCAGTTAAGTAAAAAGCAAACAGACAAAAAACCAACAAAACAAAACAAACAAAACCAGAATGGCATTCCGGGAAGAGGAACTGCAAACTTGAGGACCCTGAGGTAAATAAAAGCTTGGCCCATGTGCGGAGAGAATCTTGAACATAGTTCAAGAGAAGCCTGCAATTTGAGAATGCAGAAGCCAGACTATGTGAGCCATCATGGGCCATGGCAAAGAGTTTGAACTTCATTCAAACAGCAAGAAGCTACCAAATGGTGGAAGCAGCCATGGGACACCATCTGTTTTATATTTGGAAATGGTTGTTCTGACTGCTGTGTTGCTGACAGATTAGACACAGGGCAGGCCAGGAAGCCAGGAAGCCAGGAAGCCGGGTCATGGCTACTGACCCAACACATGGTATCTCATCCCACGGGTTGTTCTGTAGTTATTTCATGTTTTAACTTTTCTTGTATCCTTCGGAGGGCTTGTCTGGAACCAAAGATGGTGGAAATTGGCCCATTTTATAACCTGGGTCAGGACCAGATATCCTCTAGCAATGAAGACAGACAACAAGGTAGAATTCAATTAAATCAATATTAATACCACAAAATAGAATAGAAAGCCTTCAGATTATTATACTGCTAAAAGTAGTTAATAAAACGACTAGACCCAACATATTTTGTATAACTTCTTGTCTAAAACTACCAAATTACTGTGCAGATATAATTTCAAATTCTTAAAATTATAATGCATGGCAATTTTATATTCTACTTCCCCATTCATTCTTTTACATAAATACACTTCTGTATGTCTATATGGCCTTGAAAATAATCACTTTCTCATATATCTGAATTTTTAATGGTTTGATCCATTATTTGCAAAGACAAACTTCTCTGTTTTATGTTCCCACATATACGGATGAACATGTCTATCATCTATGGCTCAAGATTCAAGTTGTTTCCAGGTATGATGAAAACACATATATAATAGAAGACTGATCCTTTTTAAAAGTTTTTTTAGGATGGATTTCTTTGTAAAATAACTATATCATAGGATAATAATATTTTACATTAATTTATTTATTTAGTGTAAAAGTAGGTGCATGTATGCCACAGTCCACAAGTGAAGTCGGAGAACAACCTTTGGAAGTTAGTTCTTTCCTACCATGTAGGTTCTGGGGATCAAACTCAGATGTCAGCTTGGCAGCAAGTGCCTCTACCTGCTGAGACATCGCACCTGCTCAGGATAAGAACATGTCCTGGGCTCAAACATTTATTGTTGTACCATTTTTCCAAAGAGCTAAAGCAATGTACAAGCCACCAAAAGTAGTCCCGTGTTAGTTATAGAACCATTCATATTTTCTGAGAACCATTTATCTTTCTAAGAAGGAATTAATAAAAAAAAAATTCCATTGCTGTGATTTTTAAAATACTTTGTTTTTATAGGCACCGTTTTGTGTTTGTGTTTGTTTTTTTTTTTTTTATGTGAATGAAATAATTTGACTTTAAGTCAGTCGTGTGTATGTACCTGTACAGTAAGATTGAAGGAATACCCAAAAGCATGCTGTCTGCACCATCCAAGTCTCACTAACAGTTAGTGGCTAATTAACTGGTCATCCCAGGGACTCCGCCGAGAGGTTCATGTGGATGAGCTCATGAGCTAGATCAGCCAGTACCTAGTCAAGGAATGAATAAAATTCAGGAAGGTGTCACCTAAGCCACCCTGACTCTTCTGTAGCGGTGGCTTGTCACCGAGATTAAAGCACTGACAGTGGCCAGCAGGCTACAATCCTAGGTAAGGGGCAGAGGTAGGGAGCAACAACATGGCCACTTGACAGGGACAAGGGACCAGCATCTGGTCACTTCCTCGCTGTGTCTGCGGTTTACCTTTATTCCTAGAAAATCAAGGATTTCGATTAGACCAGTGGGGTCCCAAACTTTTTAAAATATAGAACTCCCCTCCAGGCCTTTAATTCTTTACAGTTTCTATAAGGAATGACTCTTTAAATTGAGGAAGGTGATTTCAGATTTCCTTTGGAGTAAGTCTATTTATGTGTGTGGAGTCTGGGTGTGTATGTCGGTTTATAAAATGCTACCAAGTATCCAGTCCTGTTTGAGGGAATGAAAGAACACTTCAAGAAATGAAGGCCTGGAAGAAAGAGTTCAGGGACCAACAGCAGGAATCACAATACCCGTGTCTGTTTCGGGAGTTCAGGGCCCAGGACACTAAGATGTGTAAGGACAGGTTCAGGGAAGATGGGGGAGTGGTGTGCCTCACCCACCTTCAACTCTATAGATGCCTGAGCCCCAGAATGCAGTGAGCAGGTGAACTGCTGCCCCAAACTGACCTCAGACCTTTCTCAAGAAAGGCAAGTCTAATGGAGAAGGGAAAGGGAGTTCTCACTTTGTCAGCACAAAACATTGAAACAGTGCGGAAGGTAAGCCTGGCCCTTGCACCAGGAAGCATCCCTTAGTTCTTATCAACCCTAGCATAGTATACTGAAAATATAAAATCCTTGAACCCTATGAATAAAACGATCCACTTCAAAGCTCAGGGACAACAGGCCAAGACTTGTCTCAGTGCTCTTTTGCCTGTGTTTCAAATTGATCTAGTTGGATCATGTAGTGGAGCTGACGGTTGGGGTGTGTGTGGACCCTGTCTCGTCCTCTGTACATGTCAGAACTCTCACCTGTGGACTCATCACCTACATCTCCACACAGAGCCGGACAGAAGCAGAAATGTTCTGGTGACGGACCATTTACAAATCTCTTATGTACATAATATATCTGCACCTTTACATTTTTATTTATTTATTTATTTTTGGTTTTTCGAGACAGGATTTCTCCATGTAGCCCTGCCTGGTCTGGATCTAGTTCTTTGTAGACCAGGCTGGCTCGAACTCACAGAGATTTGTTTGCCTCTGCCTCCCAAGTGCTGGGATTAAAGGGGGACACTACCACTGTCTGGGCCATAGTTTTGAAAGTTACCAAATGCTATGCAGTAACGAAATTTCCAATCCTTGTCCCAAACTCCATTTCTCCAACCCCACATCAACCAACATGAGCCAGCAAGGTGGCTCAGCAGATAAGGGCACTTGCTGCCAAGCCTGGTGACATGATTTCAAACCCCAGGACAGATATGGTAGAGGGAGAGAATTCTTTGTCTACATATGCACGCGCACACACACACACACACACACACACACACACACACACACACCCTAAATAAATGTAAAAAGCTAACAAATATAGTCAGTTTCTTACATACTTTCCAATGACACTTTATTCATCTACATGTAATACAACCAGAAAAGCCTCTTTTGTTTGTTTTTTATACAGCAGTAGCATAATCTACACACACTACTTTACCTTTTTTTTTCCTTTCTGTTGGTTAACAGCCTAGTTTAGAGATCAGTCCATAATGGATACACACAGAGCTTCTTCATCTTTTACGAATGTAAAAATAACTCATTGTGTGGATAAAACCTTTCCATTGTACGTTTATTGTGCTTCCAACTGTTTTGTTTTTGCAAGCAACAGGGAATGAATAACCTCGCCACGTATGTCACTTTAATGAATATAACCGTGATTGTTAGTCAGAGGCAACTTTGCCACCCTGTGGACATTTGGTCTTGCTGGAGATGTGGAGAGGTCATTGCTACTGGTGTCCAGTGGGTAGAATCAGAACCAAAGGGTCAACAGTACAGAGACTGAGAAGCCCCAGTGCATAGAAAACATGTCCAGATGTGGAGTTGCTGAGTTAAAGGGTATTTACAGTTGCTGTTTAGTGACCCAGTCACTCGCCACAGAAGTTGCTTTCTCCAGAGCCATGTGTTCGAGCTTATTCTCAAAACCTCAACAACACCCTTGTCTGATGCTTTGATCTTTGCTGCTCTGATAGGTTTAAAGTAATCTAAGTGGAATTTATTTGTATCCCTGTTGTCACAGTAACTGAGCATCTCTTCGTATGTTTTGAGAAACATTTACATTCTTTTGCCCATTTCTCTAGAAGCCTGTTCATAACTCGCAGGAGCGCTTGGTGCATTCCCGTGCAGTCTAGTGTTAATTTACCTTTCCACCCCCAAAAGATTTTTACCCATCCTCCAGTCATTCTGGAGCTCATATCCTAGTTTATTTCCATTGAGAGTTTCACACATACTGTCGTGGGGTCCACATTCTACTTTCTGCTGCAACACTCTGACCTGCTGTCCCTCCATCAGTCAATTAACAAATACGATTTAGACATTGCCTCTGTCAAGTGATTTTCTGTTCACTATCTCCTTTAGCTACAGACTCTTTGGGCTTAAAAAGAAGATAAAATAATATGTTTTCCAAGCACACTAAACATCTCCCATGCCCTCTCCTGGAAAGATGGGGAAGGAGGCTTTGGAAGAGAACTCACAGGCTAGAGATACTGAGACAGTGCACGGGACCTGGAGGACTGATGCTTACTGTGTGCCACTTAGTTCTTTCAGAGACCAGGTCCTGCTTTGGAGCTCCGGGTAGCCTGGAATCAGTGATCCTACCTACCAAATGCTGGGATCATAGGCACACACCAACATGCCCAGCAATACATACTTCTTGTAAACAAATCTAAACTAACATTTCTGTTCGATTCTCTGTTTTATTTTGTTTTGTTTTTTAATCTAACATGATTTGGGCTTATAAATTATTGCCTCACTTACAAGGTACACATGTCCACACAAAAACTCAGTGATTTTCCTTGAACAAAAATGAAGGAAGAAAATGGCTGTCCCTTGAGAACAGGAGAGGAACTGCCATGAACTTGAACCTCCAAGAATATACAGAAGGGCAGGTGGCAGATGCTGCCTGGTTCCAGCTTCTTGCTAATGGGGTTATGAGGTCACCAGGGCAGAGGTCATTTTACACTCCCAAGCTTTTCATTTGGAATCCCTTACCTTCTCCCTCTATCCATCTGTCACTGTTGTATTACAGTGTGGTGTTGTTGGAATGCTTCTGTCTGCTTTAAAATACTCTCCAGTTTTGCTCTCCTCTTCCTTTTTCATGCTTACTGTCTTAAAGACATCTCAAGTCTCATGGAAACGTATTACTTCTGCTATAAAACTCTTCTATTTGACACATGGGAAAACCAGCACTAGCAGCTTGGAATCTTTTTTTCCCTCCTGTATTACTTTTTTGGATATTGTCTATATTAATATCTATTTCATCTTTTTCAAAAAAAATGAGAGGATTCAGCTATTGCTTTAATTCTGCTTTTTGAATTTAACATATATTCTTGTTCCTTTATATAGACCAGCTCTCTTCTTTATTAATGACTACAGGGTAGTCACAGGATGACTAACACATTAATTCAACCATTTATCTTGTTTTTTTTTTCCTAGTGCAATAAGTAACACTGTTGCAAGCATCCTTTCTCTCATATCTTTATACATTTTGAGCACTATATATATATATTGCTCTTTTTCTGCCCCTTATTTTCAAACCTCAGCTATGCCCCACTGATCTGTGTTTTTAATATTATTATGAGAAAATATGTTCATAACTTGAGTAAGAGAACCGCAGCAGTTGCCCTCTGAAAGTTAAATGAGAATATAGTTCTCTTTCTTTTCTCTTGTAAAATTCTCACCTTTTGCCTAGTCAGGGTGCTACTGTTGAAAAGATGGCCGGCCTTAAAAGAAGCCAGATGCTTTTCCCCACAGCCAGCCTCGTAGTAAACCACAGAGTGAAACACGGCTGTAGTGAAAGCCAGAGACTACGGCTTATGTCTGAGTGAGAGGTCTTGTGGAAACAAGGAAAGCAAAGCAGGCAGATGGGGGGTGGGCTGCAGTTTCCCAGCTTATAATTGGTGCAGCTTTGACATCTGCCGTAACTTTGCCCGGGCTTCCAACTTTACATGACTAGGTCCAGTGAAGATGGGCTGGAGAAAGGAGAGAAACAGCCACAGCTAGTTCCAAAGTGCACTGTTGTTTGACAAGATGATCCCTTTTTCTCAGAGACAGTAATGGTCTCGTCTTTCCTGGGGGCTCCCTGCGACACAGGTCAGCACTCAGCATCTCCTCGGCACCCAAGGACCAAGAGAACTACAAAGAGGGAAAGAAGTGAGCTGCAGGCCCTACACCCACCTGCCCAGGGTACTGTCACTGCTGGGACAATGATAATCCTAATTCTCCAAGTCTGATTCCAGGTCCCCCCCACCCCAAGCAAGCCTCACACAGGAGATGAAACTACAATGGAGAAAACCCCCAAAGCTATTTTAGAATTGCCGTGAGTGGGGAAAATGGCACCCCCTGTATCAGTCAATTAAGTTTTATTTCCTATGACTTCAGGCTTAATGCCGTGGACCACTGTGAATTTTCAGATGGAACAATAGCTAAATTAGACCCAGAAGGGGCGTTGAGCAGAATATTTGAGATGCCTTGTTAAGATCCTGGTCCCATCAAAGTGTTGAGGGTGCTGCGGGTGGCTCCTCTCACAGTCTGATCCCGGGGAGGGCCAGCAGATAGCCACACGCAGAGGAAGCCTGGAAGCCACCCTTCTCATGATTTTGTCCTCATTTTACAAGTTACTAGGAAAACAAACGGCCCCAGCTGTCAGAGTTGTCATTCTCACCGCCAAGTGTGACTATTGTCCTCCCAGTGATGTTCCCTGATTACATATTTCCTTTTTTTTTTCCCCTTGGTTTTTTGAGACAGGGTTTCTCTGTGTAGCTTTGCGCCTTTCCTGGATCTTGCTCTGTAGACCAGGCTGGCCTCGAACTCACAGAGATCCGACTGCCTCTGCCTCCCAAGTGCTGGGATTAAAGGCGTGCGCCACCACCGCCTGGCAATTACATATGTCCTAAAAGAACATTTGAGCAAAGAAAATATGGATGCGCCGGGCGGTGGTGGCACACGCCTTTAATTCCAGCACTCGGGAGGCAGAGGCAGGTGGATCTCTGTGAGTTCCAGGCCAGCCTGGTCTCCAAAGCGAGTTCCAGGAAAGGCGCAAAGCTACACAGAGAAACCCTGTCTCGAAAAAACAAAAACAAAAAAAAAGAAAGAAAATATGGATGCATAAAGACAAAAAGGGCACAGGCTTCATTTGTGGACAGGAAAAGGAAAGGAGGAAGAGGAAGTGAGGAGCATGTGAGTGACAGTTCATCACTCGAATGACTTTAATTCGACAGTGTTTTTAAGTAATTGTTTCAGGTCCTCTGAGTTAGCACAGTGACTGAGGAACCATTTTTTGCCACTTTCATGAAAACAAGTTATATCAGAGCTGGAAAGGTGGGATAGCAGTTAAGAGCATTTTTTCCGTTCTTGCAGAGGATCCAGGTTCAGTTCTTAGCACCCGCATGGTGGCTCCCAAATCCTTAACTCCAGTCCCAGGGAATCTGATGCCCTCTTCTGACCTCCACAGCACTGCACACATAGGGTGCACATGCATGCATATATGCAGGCAAAACAGCCATACACATAAAATAAATACATCTTCAAAATATTTTTAATACAAAGTTATTAAGAGATTGAAAGCTTGGCCGAAGGACGTGCAGCTAGTGAGGAATGAGTCAGGGTTTGAACCCTAGTCTGCCTGACTTGGAAGCAACCCTTCTCCATTCTGCTCTACCAAAGTAGAAAGCAGTAATTCTGCTGTTTTTCAGACACTTGGAAGTGTCCTCTTGAGGGTGTTTGACATGTAACTTCTTATTGATATATCCACTGCAAGCAGTGATGGATCCAAGGAACTGCCATGCTGTGTGTGTGTTCCCAGGGAGCACACCTGAAACCCAGCATAAGTGCTGAACAGGCCTGTGCAGCAGAAACAGTACTCCACTAAGCCATGGCTGGAGGAAATAGGCTACGCAACTAACATACACCGAGTCTGGGTCATGAAAGCTTCCTGTCAGCATCGAAGCAAGCACGATAGTCAAAGATGTCTCCTCGCTAGGAATTAAGGAAACTGGCCTCCCTGGCCCCCAGTGTTCTCATTGATGTCATGGAGAAACAGTACTTTGTTGGGTCACGTTGACTGCAATGGAGAAAGAAGTTAAAAATATTGTTGACTTTTCATTGTTTTCCTGTCTCTGAAACTCCCAATCCCATTCCATTTCATATAAATTATTGATTCAAAAGAGGGTATAAAAGCCACTTTCACAGTCGTTTGCAGTTTTGTACATAAACCAGTT
>CABHPQ010172942.1:0-43667 GCA_902168405.1 Peromyscus aztecus
CATTTACAATATGCAATCCATCTGTATTTAGCATATTTAGAGAAAATAATGCATTATCTACCCTATCTTAGTGAATCCAAAGTTTTACACCTAATTTATTTTCTATCATAACTAAGGAAAACTATAACTATCTAGTCTTCAACTCCATCAAAGACCCAGAAGGATGTAATATTATCTAACAACAGAGACATTTGACTGCCTGGACAGTCATCCAAGGTTCTTCTGCAGCATTGGTGCATCCATCTTCAGCCTACAGGTCCAGAATATCTGGCAAACTTTTCAATGAAGCATGAATTTGAAGGCCTGTCCTGCCTGTATTGACAAAGTTCAACTCTTTTTTTTCCCTGTGAGTCCTGCATGTCTAGTCTGCACAGTACATTGTCAGTAGTCAAAGACAAGAGCAGTTTCTTTGCCCTGTGGCTAACCTTGCCACAATGAAATCAAACTCCATAAGCAGTTTCCCCAGTGCCCATGATCTGAAGTAAATTGGTGTTGCCAGGAGCAGATGTGTCTCATTGTCATGAAAAGCCCTAAGATAACAAAACATTTTAAATGCCCTATCCTGTAGGTCTTTGAAAGGTTTGAAGACCATTTATCTATCTAGATATATCTATTTAACCTTGAAAACATACCCAATGTGACTACAAGTTTGATTATTATAGATTAACTACTAACCTCATTTCTTATTTATACATTGCATTTTTTAAATGAGCTGCATAAGCATACTAGCCCAAACAGGAGTAGAAACACATATACAGTATAACAAAATAACTTCAAATTTGTATCAATATACTATATTCCCCTAATTGATATGAAAACAAACATCCATAGCCCACTAAATAACCAAAGACCATCCACCCCATCTCTTGGGAATGTGGGTGTAGTATTCTCTAAACTGCTTCCTGCTGTCTGTGAATGAAGTATCTTTAGGATCCCTGAGAAAATTTGAGGTAATAGTCAAGTCCTATGAAGACCAGCTATAACCTATGTTGATAGATATCATGTGTTAAGACTCAAGAGGTCTCCCTTGATCACATCTGATTGATATCATTCCTGAAGGAATCCATAGCCTCTTGTCTCCTGTGGGAATAAAACTCCAAAACATTTTTGATTTCTATTTGACAACTATATTTTTTTTACTTCTTTTGAAGTTAAGGCATTCCTAAAGTCTCTAGGTTGGTTCAATTTTGCAGTCCTGTTCACAATCTCATGTCTCTTAGCAGCTGCTGTTTGCTTATCAACAATTAAAAAAAAACCCAAATCAACACAATAACATACAGGATACATACTTCTTGTATATTTCCCATCTTATATGGCTTTTTTCTTTTATATTACTTTTACTGTCTCTTTAAAGACTTTATTACTTGTTAAACTATTTATTTCTTTTCTATGACTGTCTATGCCCATATTCTTTCTTTCTGAAGCCTACGCTCATTGTAAAATATACTGGAACCTGTTTAGAGGTTTTTCTGTCCGAATCTCTTTTACTGCATATCTGTTAGCCTTTTTTGACTGCTCGAGCAAACTTTAAACTGCTAAGCTACACCTGGATCCTCTGTGTGGCTCTATCAGCTGGCTCCGCCTGATTCTCCAGTAATGAAAGTCAAGCCTAATGCTCACAGCCTGGTCAGAGGTGCCTGGCCAGAAACTGTATTGAACCTTCGAAGCTATGAAATGCCAGTGCCCTGCACTGCAGCAGGCATTTTTACTTGGCTTTTTTTTTGTTTGTTTGTTTCTATTTAGTGTGAAAAAAGCTGTTTAAGTGCTCTGCTGTACAGCAGAATTTCTTAAAGGAGCTGTGTCCTCCTCCTCCTCCTCCTCCTCCTCCTCCTCATTCTTCTTCTTCTTCTTCTTCTTCTTCTTCTTCTTCTTCTTCTTCTTCTTCTTCTTCTTCTTCTTCTTCTTCTTCTTCTTCTTCTTCTTCTCCCCCACCTCCTTTTCAGCTTTTTCAGACCCTAGGAATATTCCAGCCTCACGCTGGTATGCCAAATATTGTTGGTTATTTTTGCTCTTTTGGGAGGCCCACCAACTAGCTCCCAAATAGATCACATAAAAGAGGCTTATTCTTAATTATAAATGCCTGCCCTTAGCTTGGCTTATTGCTTGCCAGCTTTTCTTAACCTAAATTAGCCTATCTACCTTTTGCCTCTGGATATTTTCCTTTATCTTACTTCTGTATATCTTATTTTCACTCTTACTCTGTGGCTGGCTGTGTGGCTGTGTGGCTGGCCCCTGGCATCCTCCTCTCCTTGTTCCCTTTTCTTTTCCTCCCAGATTTCTCCTTCTATTTATCCTCTTTGCCTGTCAGCCCTGCCTATCCTTTCTCCTGCCTTGCTATTGGCCATTCAGTTCTTTATTAGACCATCAGGTGTTTTAGACAGGCACAGTAACACAACTTCACAGAGTTAAACAAATGCAACAAAAAGAATGCACACATCTTGGCACCATTAAACAAATATTCCACAGCACAAACACATGTAACACATCTTAAAATAATATTCCACAATGGTTTGTGATTATTACAAATACCAGTTAGGCATTCTGAAGTTAACTTCTTGTTCAAGGATGCACAGTATAGATTCCTCTATAATCACGTCTTCTCTGGACTTCTATGGTCAATTACCAAGTGAAAGAAAACATAGATGTGTTTAGAGAGCATATGTAAAGATCTGTTTAAATTTTTTTTCAGTTTTCTGTACATGCAACTTTTATTTATATATAATTGATTTTGAGAAATTGTGATGTTTTCCTGGGAAGTGCTTGGGAAATATGGGCAGCTCCTTACTCGTGCTAATTTTATCAGCCCATCTTTGAGCTATTTCAACCAAAGTGGAGTGCTCGAGTGTCTGTGGGTCCTGAAGAAAGTGGAAAAAACACAGGAGCTGCTGAAAAGAAAGGTGAGAATTCTGTTAATAAAAGCTCATTGCAGGGAATGCCCTGAATAATAAAGGAAGTTGGAGACATTATCTTTATCAAAGAAAGTTGCCCAATAAATGTAAGAATCAGAAAGTTCTAAGTGACAGTAGTGCATGTGTGTCCTCAAGCTTCTGAAAGAATTTACATCCAGGTGTCAGTGGAGAAACTGTCATGCAATAAAGAGTGTCAGGCTTTTATTTAAAACGAGAACTTTAGGAAACAGTGTTTAAGAAGATTAAACAAAGATTACAATGGGTGAAGTTACAAAGAATACATACAGGGAAATCATACCAGTTATTTTAGTGGCAATTCTGGAAGATAAATTCTGCTATAAATGTAGGAAGGATACAAGACAGAAGCCACAAAAGTCTCCGAGATGAACAGTAGAACCAGCAGGCACTTTGTTTCCCTCAGTGCGGGTAATGTATTCAGGAGAGAAATAAGAAGTCTTAAAGAGGTGGATTTTCTTTACAGTAAATGATCAGAGGCAGCTATAGTGAAGTGATATATGTACTCAAGTTATTATCAAGGACAGGGGCCCCTTCTATCCAACACTTCCCTGCCTCTCTTGTCCCCGCCTTACACATCTCTGCACTTCACTGCTCTCACTCTTCAGGAATCAGCTCAGGCAGTACCAGTGTATGAACATCACTGAAACATTTGCTTGTGTCCAACACATCCCAGGGCACGAACCAGTAAGAAATTAGTGAATAATTATTGAGCAAAGTAAATAAAACACTACTTACACAAAAGATGACCTAGACAGGAGATGGAGAGATGGCTCAGTGGTAAATAGCACTGGATCCTCTTGTAGAGCATCCAGACTCAATTGCCAGTACCCTCAAGATGGCTCACAGTCCTTTGCAACTCCAGTTCCAGGGGATTTGATACCTGATTCTGTGCTCCATAGTCACTAGTCATGTATATGATTGCAGATATACATACAGACAAAACACCCGTACATATGAAGTATTAATAATAATAATAATAATAATAATAATAATAATAAATTTAAAAAGTAGTCTAAACATTGTCACTTTTATGCCACAAGTAAAAGTTAGATATCAAATGAAATAACTGACATTTCAAATGGGAAGGGGACATTTGAAAAAGAAGGAAACTCTAAGGTAGTTCAGAGAAAAGCACATGTTGACCTGGAGAGTGAGCATCCAGGAAGATTTCGCATCCTTTGCTGAGTTTTATGAGAAGGAAGAGGTATGTCAAAGTAGTAGAGACACACATTTGCAAGATGAATAAGAAGGTGTTTGCATAATGAGGTGTAAGAAACTACGTACAAAAGTAGGTCTTTGACATATTCCTCTCCCCAAGTAGAAACAGTATGTATGCAATGTGACTTTATGGGATTTCATGTAATTATCAATTCTGTTTCTATGTGTGTTCATTTCTGTTCACCAGGACAATTTGTGTGTACATCTTTGACATGTATGCATAACTTTAATGTGGTGCTTCCTACTGTGTGTCTATTTCATATATGAAGTTCTTGATAGTTGTACACATTTCCTAAGCAAGTAAATGAATATCAGTTGAACATGAAACTTAATTGAATTGTTATTGTTAAATTAAAGCCCAACTTTTTTTGGTTTAGTTTTAAAGGTTTTTAAATGACTGTTTATATAGATGATCACTTTTTTTCTGACTGTTCACATTGTTAATTTTAACCACTTGTATGAATTTGTTAGTAGAATCCACTATACTATTTACACCAGAAGAACAAACAGGATGCCATGACAGAGAAAAGAAGCCACAGTTGGTATGTGAATATGAAAAATTCTCTTATATTGTTTTCTTTGGTTAAAATAATGGCCACAATCCAGGTCCAGTTGCTTTGTGAACTGACCTAGAGACTCACTAGATGGTAACTTAATATTTAATTTGTCACTTTGAAAGCTATTTCCCAGTAAGTCATCTTTTAACCATCTGCAGTGACTAATGCCTGTCCCTTATTCTTAGTAGCTTTTCACAATGTTTTTGTCCAATCTCATGACCTCATTTCATATTTACAAGGTATATTAGATTTGATTAACCACTACAATGTTTGACTTATTAACAAGTAAGTGTGTTATCATCCCTGGGCACTATTAATGTGAAATCACTGTCATTTCCACTCAATCAAAAATTTGAGATTTCCTATTACCAGACATTGTTGTCCGCCCCCCCAACAAACTTTCACTTCATTCCTTCAGTGTGGTTGTCTCTGCTACATCCAGTGTGAGACAACAGGGTCACATACAGATCCCCATTCACTAGGATTAGAATGAAATTTTCCTGAGTCTAGTCTTCGTCTCTTGTTCCAAACAATAGCATGTCATTGGAACACAGCATCTGCTGCTTGATCCCTTCATGGGAAGCTTTGGTCGCCACAGCCTTGGTAAATTTACATTTACTGAATAGAGGAGATTAGGATATTGTGCTATATAATTCAAGAGCAACAAAACAGGCGTCACACGCTGTGATTGCTTCACATAAAAATCAGAGATGATGTCATCACAGAAAAAATTGCTATGGTTTCTCTTTAGCATGGGGATGAGAGTGAGACTTGAAACCTAAGTTTAGTGAATGTCATTTGTCTGTGGCTCTCTTTTGTATCTGTGTATTTCATGCATACTCACACACCATGTGTTTGTGCGTGCATTCATGTATGTGAACACGAGCACACATGCAATATGTGTGTTAGTGAGCCAGGGTTTCTTTAGTGGTTTTCTATTGGGAATTACAGGATACCCGGTTCTTGAGTTTCCAGAGATTCCCCTTTCTTAGCCTCCTGTATCCTTGTAGAGGCATTAGGACTATAAATAGTACTCCCGTGCTTTTAAGTGGGTTCTGGGGATTTGAACTCTGCTCCTCATGTTTGTATGACATGTACTTCTGCCCACTTAGTCCTCTTTGTTGACTGAAGGGTTTTCTTAACATCACTACCAAATAAAAAAGAGTTCATAGAGAATTATAGGGGAGGGTCATGTGGATAAAGAGAATTCCAGATCACATCTGTTCATTTGTGTCTTAGCATTTTGTGTTTTTCTATATAGTCATCATTTTTATTCTTATAACACATGGGATAAAATGTACCAATCAGTGACTGACATGGTTCAGTGATTTAACTTTGGATCCATCCATTTGAATTAAAAAAATTGCTATTATTGTGTTTGTGCACGTGGTATGTGTTGGCATACATAGGGAGGTCATAAGACAATTATGTGGAATTCATTCTTTCCTTCTACTTTTGAGTTTCAGAGATTGACCTCAGATCACCAGACTTGTGTGGCATGTACCTTTACTCACTGGGGCTTCATATTTTCTTTTCATTTTTTAAAATTAAACGATAACGGCATCATTTCCCCCATTCACTGTTCTCCCTTCAATCCCTCACATAACACCCCACCCCCACTCTCTTTCCAACGCATGGCCTCTTTTTTTGTTACCGTTACACCACAGACACACATGACACAGACACAGATACAGACAGACACACACACACACACACACACACACACACACACACACACACACCCCACTATTTTGCTACCAAGTAAACAAGAAGTAAACACACAAGAAAGGAACCAGTAGTCCTCCCCAGACATGAAGCCTATGATCCACAACAATGACCAACATAGCAAGATACCCCTAAGGGTGTAATAGTGACATATCTTGACAGCAACCAACAGCTGTATAATCGGATTGAAGGCCCATTCAACAGGAGGGAAATCATGCTTGGTGCTGGAAATCTAGCTGACTTCCCAGGGCTACTGAGGTCATGGACCTTGGAGGAGACATACTACTACCACTTTAGTTTAACCCAGCATAATTTCTAAGTTTAATCTTTATACTTATTCTCATATGCACAGATAAATTTAGCTCTCATTCCCCATCACATTCTTTTTGAAATGCTCAGTGGAGAAGACTTTCATATGATATCTAATATTTGCATGCTTTTATTTAACCATAACCTAAGGAAAAGTTCCTCATTGGTAGGTCATTCTTTCCAATCTATTTTCTTAGTAAAATAAATCACCTAAAATATTTCAGACTTTAATCCCTAAAGGAAAACATATACTCAGCATCACATAGTATAATCTCGTTTCCTTCCATATTTCTTCTTTCAATACAAATAATGTTTCTGTCCCTAGAATTCTAAATAAGTAATTCTGCCTTACAACAATTGGAGTATGAGAATGTGTTTAAATACATATTTTCAAAAATATGTTTTTTTGAGAACTACAGATAAGAATTATAAAGTTAATTTATTATGTAAATATGCATATTGATTCTGTTCTGTCTATAAACATGTTTCCTCTTTTTTTTCTTTTTTGAGACAGGGTTTCTCTGTGTAGCTTTGCGCCTTTCCTGGAACTCACTTGGTAGTCCAGGCTGGCCTTGAACTCACAGAGATCCGTCTGGCTCTGCCTCCCGAGTGCTGGGATTAAAGGCGTGCGCCACCGCCACCTGACAACATGTTTCCTCTTGTCTTCAGTGGTCATTTAAAAATATGAGTTTTTTACTTCTTCTTTGTGAATTTCATAAATACATACAATGTATTTTAAAATTATTCACCCCAGCATCTCCTTCTGGCTCCTCTGTATCACGTACCTCTCTCAACTTCATGTGCTATTTTTGTTGCTGTTGCTTTTTGGTAAAACCACGTGTTCAATTACTGCTGCCCATATACATATGGGTGTGGGACCATTTGACTGTCATGATCAATTTATGTAGTCAGAAATATGATGAAGGTAAAATTGGTTTAGAGAGCATATATGAAGATTTCCTTTGAATTTTGGTTATTTTTCAATACTTCTAAAAATATTATTGCTTTTAAAAGAGTAAATCGAGAATTTTTTGGGGGGGGTGGTGGTAGAAATAACTAGGAAAAGTTCATTTAATTAATTATACTACCAAATTCAACAGCATATCCTGGAGCGATTTCAGCCAAAGCGGAGTGTTCGGGTATGTATGGAGACAGAACAAGGAGGTGACAACTCAGACGCTGCTGCTCAGATGACATGTAAGAGCTGTATATTTATAAAACAGGAGGATGGAGACAGTCTCCTCCCTGCTGGAAACTCCCTGTGGAATGTGTGCACAGTGTCTCTTTCCAATGCAGGTTAAATTGAGATACTCGCTGAGAGAGCCTGAGTATAATTTCCGGTACCTGGGTTCTAAGTGAGGCATGTCAGGAAACGAGGGGCTAGTTAAAAGAAAAGGATGAGGGAGAGACTATGGAGAAATAAGAGCAGGAGAATGAGGTAGGCGTATGTAGAGGAGCTTGTGAAAATGAGGTGTTAGGGAATAAAAAGCTGTCCATTATAGGGGTGGGAAGAGGAGAATGGAAACTAGTTGCAGTGCATGATGTCTGAGAGGCAGAGCAAAATCTCCCCACACTTCTTGTCCTCCTCACTTTGAGGAAGGTATTAAAAGACTGTATCACCAGGCCACACAGACTAGTTTTCATTTATAGAAGATAAACATAAACATCTATGCTCACTTGTACTTGCACATGAGTTAATGTTATGGGCAAGTGAGATACTTCCCAGGTTATTTTCACATAGGCCAAAATGGGAACATGGGATCAGCTATGACATGGTCAGGAATGCCACCAAGAGATCACAGTTGATAGGAATAATTGTGGCTCTTCTGTATGAGAGAGATTCTAGGAAAAAAACCTAGGCTTGATCTCAAAACATTCAAAGTTACGTTATATAAATATGGAGGAGACTCCACATTGACCTGAGCCTTTCAAATGTGTATGAACAGCCTGTTGCGATCCCTGTATAAAGTACACATTCTGATTCAGCAGTTCTTAGATTATATGCTAGTAAATTCTTAGGGGATGCAGATGTTGCCTATGAGTTTCTCTTAAAAGAACTTTACAACACATGAAAGCCTCAGTGGTCAACAGCTCAAGATGCATTATAATAACAGAAGAAAGTACAAATTTGCCATTGTTTCTGATAATGTTTCTATCCAGGTAGAAAGGAGCACAAAAAAGGGAAAACCTTTCAGATTAAGTCTTCCAAAGGAAATAAAATGGAAATCATAAAGGACAACAGCCCACAGACCATTTTGAAAATGAAGCGTCACCCATGGGAGAGGAAGAAAGAGAGAAATAGAGAATGAAAACTTGGAACCAATGATGAAGAAACTTTAGAGAGCAGTTTGAAGAAGGGGTTGCTACATTTTTATTGAAATCAGACTCATCACTGGCAAAATAATATAGTAGGAAAAAGTGGTGAAGTTCAGCCACTCATTTTTCTTGTCCATCAAAGTGACACGTGAAAAAATGGGACTCCCATTAAGCAAACCCAATGCCATGAACTGGAAAGCAGCAACCTCCATTGTTTTGTCAGGATAGTTAGATTCTTAGTAATTTTTTGTATGTTGAAAGCCATTAGATAATTCACATTCTGTGGAGCCGATGCACTTATGGAAAAATTAACTGTACATCATTCATTTACTTATATGAAAGTTATACTTTCTAGTAAATGTTATCCTGATTTCAAATATAGAAATTCAGTAATTTCAAAATGATTTTGGAAAATTGACTTATATTTTATTGTAACAATTGTATATTAGAGGCAAAAATGAAGGCTTTATGTTGTAGCTTAGGCTATATACCTTCTACAAAGTGTTCACTAAAAAGTTTCTATAAACCAAAGGAAATGAAATACATTAATAATATTCCTCAAATGCATGCAAAAATGGAACATTTTATGCTTTAGTATTCTACAAGTAAACATCCAAGATGCTTACTTTGAAAAAAAATCTTGGAAGATAAATAATTTACCCATTCCAGTGAACATTTATGACTGACTTTGTTTCCTAAATAACAATAACATGGCAAAACCATAAAATTCCATAGTATAATGGCCAGTTTCTTCCAATTCATTTTGAACACCACATTGGTACCTGTCTTTTTGTTTTAGTAACATTCACTTTCCCCACTGGATTTCAGTTCTGTTTCTGCTCTCATTAGACAGAACAATCCCAGTCTTAAGGGAAATATCCCCAGTGATAACTATGATGATGGTTCTCTACACTAATTCAGTGTGAAATCCTGACTGACTTTGTCATGTTAATATATAACTAGTTACATATCTCTTGCTTTTCAGACTCTTCTGATGAATATATTGAATTGAAGGTAATAATGTTTACTTTTTATTGTATATCATTAACTTCCCAATATATGACATATGTAAAAATCATTAGATATCTCCTTTCAACCCCATGCAGACTGACGTTGAAAAGCAAGATTCTGTACCAGCTGAAGAGCCAACAACGAAGCAAGAAATATCATTCGTGGCAGGTAAATGTAGAAATAGGAATTTCTCTTTAACAAGTGCTTATGAGTATTTGACATGATCAGTCTTTGAATCCATATTCTTTAGCTCTTCAAATTTGATGGAAGCGTTTTGTGTAAGTAATTCAAACATCACTCTAACTTTCATTGTTCCATAGCAAGCTACTAGTGAGTTTAAGACAGAGTTTCTATAACTGTCAGCTGTAGTTCAGCTGGATCAACTTTTATGCATGAATATGTCCACAGTCCCATAATTGGAAGCACAGTATTCCTTAGGTTTACTGGAGTTTAATGTTTAAAATCCACATTTAAAACAGATTAATGATGTTTCCTCAAATATTAGTTACATGTCAGCTGCTTCGTGGGCTGAGGCAAAGATTTTTCATGCATAGGAGTTTTGAATGATCCCAAATTACACATGAAGAAACTGTGTTTTAAAAACACAGGTGGATTTTTTAAATTCAGGCTGAAAACACTGTGTACTGGGCACATTTTATGTAAGGTATCCATATGATGTGGTAATCTATGTCTTCTCTATGGTGTAATATTAACAGTCTATTTTACAGAAGGTTTTCAATTATGTTCTAGAATAGTTATAGCCAGTAGCAAATCTAAACTCAGATACTCATTCAGTGTACTTATCTTCTTTCCTTTTTCCCTGCTTTGTTCCTTGTCTTTTGATTTCTTTGAGATTAGAGTTCTCTGTTGGTTTGCTTGTTTATTTACCTATTTTTTTCCCCCTAGGTCTCCCTCCCATCCTCTTCTTATTCTCTAACTGTGAACTAAACTCTCTTCTGTGATATTAGTTTTTGAGAGCCTGTTATATGCAAGAAGCAGACATCCCTGAGAAATCTTCAAAGTATTCTGTCAACACATATACACACAGAGAAGAAAACATCCAAGTATACACAATCAACATCATCATTTATGCAGTTTCTTTACATCTTATACGTGATGCTAATACCAGCATCTAACCCTCTATGGATCACAATTTATATTTCCATTCTTTAAATGGAATGTTTTTCTGGATTGATCTTTAGTAGTTTTATACTTGGGGAAACCAGGGAAACATTCTTTTCTTCTCTTAAAACCATTTCTCACCATTTTTCATCAAGTCAGCCATTATTTTTCCTTTCGCATTTACAGTAATCTATCTCAGTTGAAAAATGAATGCTAACCACTCTCATAATTTATTCCTAATCATTTTGAGGCTCTACGTACAATTTGCATATCTGATTCCTCCTCATTTTAAAAGTTATTTATTCAATTTTACTAATTGTAATACAAAGCAGTGAATATCATTGCAGTAGTTTAACACATGGATACTGTATTTTCATTCCCCTTCACCACTGTCCTCTTTTTCTCTTTCTTTCTTGCATGTCTCCTTCTAACCACATATAGTAAATGCCTCTAAGTTTTTGTCATACACATCCCATTATCTCTCTCCTTCTGTACTAATAATCCACTGATACAGAGTTCAAAACAGATAAGACAAATACAGTTACTTAGGAACTCATGACTTCATGGCAGAGCCATACAGAAAACTTAAGCAAATAATGATCACAAATGTTAGAATTGTGGTTACAGCAGAAGCCGGGGAGGAAGTCGGTAAGGAGCCCCACACAGACAGTGTTTACTGAATGGGAGTATTCTGTTTTGTAAGTTAGATAGTGGATCAGTTAAGTGCTTATTGTATTGTGATTTAAATTATACATGCATATAGTTTGGTATATGTCTCAATAAGATGACAAACAGAAAACACAGATACAAAAGTTCCAACTGTGAGATGATATCAAAAGTACTTACCAACATCTTGGATACAAGTAAATTTAAATATTGAGATAGTAATTTGTGGTGAATGTCTTGAGAAAGACATGTATTTTATAAGACACTGTGTGTCAAATTGAAAATTAAGCTTAATTGGTTATTTTAAACCAGAAAGTAAAAATTTTAATTTTTAGTATAATTATATTTATTAATATATTAAATTAACATATAATTATATCACTTCATCCTGTTCTTTTCCTCCCTCCAACCCTTTCAACCTCTTCCATGTCCCCTTCTACTCTTTCTCAAATTGATGGTCTCTTGATTATTATTATTTTTACACACATATAGGTATATGTTGATAGACAGATACACGCATAAATATATAGCACATAAATATAACCTATTGAGTCTGTTTTTGTTGTATAACTCACTAAATGTTTTACCTTTTATTACAAAGACACACTCTATAAATGCTTTTCATTCTTTAAGTACATACATTTATGTTTTGTCAAAAGCAGACTTACAAGTGAAACCAAAGGAAAAGCAAAGAAGTCATGTCTATGAAAATATTCAGTCAGTTGTAAGTAAATACTCAATTTCACTTTTACATTAATATTGTAGTAACTAATCTACCACAGGATACGTGAATTTATATTTCAGAGTTTAAGAATTTTCTATATAATTAGTAGACAAGAACGAGAATTTTATTTTAAAAATATTTAACTAGAAAAAAATAAATTAGTTGTAAAATTTTGAACTTAGAATCTACAGTAGCTTGTGTGTAGTTAAACATTATTCTGGAAGGTGTTCAATAGGTTTCATTATTATTATTTGATTTTCCTTTGCTATATTATGTAGTCTTTTATGATGTGTCTTTTTTGTTAATAAAACAATTGAGTTACTGGAATTTCTCTAGATACTTAATGCTGCAGAAAAGCAAGTCAAATTAATATATTCAGGTATGTATTTTAAGTGTCCTCCAGTTATGGGATATAAGTAGTAATTATGTATTCTAAAGTTGCCAGCTACTACTGTTGCTAATTTCTGTTCCTTCATTCCATACACTTGATCCCATTGTTAGTTTACATGGTCACCCAATGAAATTAAAAATACACTTGATCCCATTGTCAGCACTGTGATTTTTTTCCCCATTCAAATAGTTTGTTTTCAAGTTTGCAATATGTAAATCTCTTATTTTCAAGAATACATGCTTATAAAGTAGAACATTTAGATTTTAGGTACAAAGTAATTAGAAAATATTCATGCAAATCACTACCATCATTCATTTTCCAGAATATATTTAAACATCTTCAACCAAAGGGTATTGACCATTTATCCGTGACTTCAGATCAAAGAAGCAAAACTATTATAAGTGGAGAAGAGGAAGGTAAGAAGTGTATGTCACATGTAAATCATTTGGAAGAATGTTTACTAAAGACAAGAGGAGTGATACATTCTGTCAGCTAAAGTGAGTTGCCTTTTGGATTCGTATTAGAGGAGTGTGCTGGAGCACACGGTGATCATACTCCTCATGAAGTTTCAGTGACATTTTAAGTTTAGAGTGGCAGAACAGGAGGTGAATTACAGCTACATTTTAAGTATGCTCAAAGAAGAAGAGGCATGGAAAGTGGGAAAAGTAGAGTATTGTGGGTCAATGGAAGGAAAGTTGGTGAATGTAGAGAGTGGAAAAGTGAAACAATCTTTTGATACAGAACTTCAGAATATTGGGTCAGTGTGAAGTATACATGGAGAGGATGTCTCCATTCTTCTTGTCTTACTTTCCATTGGGAGGGTATCATGGGTTGAAGTAAATAATATTGCAGAACTGTATTTCTGTTTATTATAGGTGGCTATAAATATGTGTTTAGCAAATGTATTAAATCGATGAATACATATATGTATGTGTGTATATATATATATAATTTTAAACTACAAATTTTTTTTTTCAGCAGAGCCAGACTTAGAAGTGTCATCAGGGGATAACCAAAACAGATGTTATGGCAGTGAGAGCAATCAGTCATTGGTATGTAGATATTTAAATCTAAATATCTCCTTCAATATTCTTTTCTCTTTTAAATATTGTATCATAGAACAAGAGGAATTACCTCATAAATTTCTCTGTATAACATATATAATAATTTGACATACAATTTTAAGTAATTTAGTCAGTTGTGAGTCTTAATATATTCTTTGAATCTACAATAACATCTGTAAACTTTATGCTCCATGAGTCCAAAAATTCAGAATCATGATTTTGTGTCCATTAATAGAACCTTCTTACATGATAAGGAAGGTGAAGTCAAATTTGAACCTTATGATAAAAGAGTTTAAACAATGTTCAAATTGAAGTCAAGGGAGAAAACATGCAGAGCAATAAAAGCTTTAATTTGGAGAAGCAGAACCATACTCCAAGGAAGCATCATCAACATCACCCCCACCAGCACCACCACCAGCAGCAGCAGCAGCCACTCCCACTGATACCTGCAAAGGCCAGCAGGCCAGCAGCCAGAATGAAGGCTGGACTATTGACCTGAAGAATTTTGGAAACCAGGAGAGAAGACCTTCACCCAATGTAGCTGTCTCTTTGACATCACTGAAATCTCTGAGGAGGAAATGAGAAAACTCAGCCAAGGACTGTCTGCCTCCCAGTCTTCTCTAACCTTGACTTCCTCTGCCCAGAGTTCTTTGCTCAGAGTGACAGTGACTCTGCATGACCTCTACTGTTCCGAGCTCTAGTTATATAGTTCTTTATGGTGTTTTAAAAATCAGAGGTGTTGAATTTTATCAAATACTTTTTCCTGCATGTATTGGGATAACCGCATGATTTGTTCCTAAAATTATAAGTGATTTCTAATTTTAAAGCATGCTTATCAGGAGCCATGTGATTTCTTCAGGGGACAAAGCCCCCAAAATAGCACAAGTGTCTCTCCTTGTGGCAAAGCCATGGAGACCCTGACCCACTTGGCAAAGACCTGTGGACAGTTTGCTGCAAAATTCTGGGCATGACCCTGGGAGCATGTGTTCCATGTTCTCCTTGCTTTCATCATACTAGCCATACTGCCGGCTTGAATAAGTCACAGTAGGTCATAAAGTTTAATTTTACATATTTACATAATTGTTCTGGAAAGAGTTATTTTAACTCCAAGAGTCTTTGAGAAATGTTATTAAATAGATGATATTAGGAGTTAATGGGAACAGTCTAGGAACAGGGAGTGAAGCTGAATCATAGAATCCCATAGTTCTCTCATTTCTAATAACTGTGCAAATACCATAAGAAGGTAAGAGAGATGGGTATAAGCATAAGGGAGATAGAGTAGTACAGAATGTAGAATGGATTCATCCAGCTTTGGCTGGTGAGTTGATTGTGAGAACCCAGACCATACCTGATGTAAATATTAACCGCTAGAGACAAATTCATCCTGCATGACGCTGTAACCGCATAACTGCCAACTGGGCACACTGTTCTCCCTGTAGGTGTGCCCAGTTGGAAAAGCTCCTTTGTAGCTTGCAAAACAGCTTATGCTTCTAACAGTCGAGATAGAGATTCAGAAAGGTAATGGCCAGTGGTGGGAGAGTTGGAGGCCAGAAGGGGAAAGAAGCAAGGAACATGGCGGGCGGTGGTGGCGCACGCCTTTAATCCCAGCACTCGGGAGGTAGAGCCAGGTGGATGGCTGTGAGTTTGAGTCCAGCCTGGGCTACAGAGAGAGTTCCAGGAAAGGTGCAAAGCTACACAGAGAAACCCTGTCTCGAAAAACAAACAAACAAACAAACAAACAAACAAACAAACAAACAAACAAACAAACAGAAAAAAAAGAAGCAAGGAACAAACCGGTAATTACTGTAATCATTTTTAGAACCGTAGGAAGTAAAAACTGATTGTAAAACCGTTCATGCAAACCATTGAAACTGATCAATAAAGACAACTCAGGCTATCTGGGGGACACTTGTTTGAACAACAACAGGTGTTCACAATTTCTTCACGACGCCCACTCCACACATCCGCCCCATGTCATTGGACCCGCCAGAAGCAAGGCTCCCAGCACATGCTTGTGCCCTTAGAATAAAACTCAACTTGGTGGGGCCGGAGAGAGGGCTCTGCAGTTAAGAGTGCTTGTTGCCATTGCAGAGAACCCAAGTTCGAATCCTAGCACTCATGTTCAGTGGCTCATAAGTATTTGTAACTCAGCTCCAGAGATCTGATGCCATCTTCTGGCCTCTGTACGCGCGCGCGCGCACACACGTAAAAATAAATCTTTAAGAAACTCCTCAATAATATATAATCATATACTTCTGGATTCAGTTTGTCCAGAATTTTCACATTTATTTTTATAACATATTATTTTTCTCAGTTTATTGTTATAGTAGTTATTTCATTTTAATAAAATAAATGTGACCAAAGTACTTACCTATGATCCAATCTGCTAACCCATTAAACATTTGGTAGAATTCATCTGGTGAAGCATCTAGCCTGTTTTATTTTTGTTTTTGGATAGAGGGTATTAAATACACGTTTTTAAGGTTAAAAAAGAGTTTAAATTATGAATAATATCACTTTTATGACCATTGAATTGTGTTCATGTTAATGGGTAGAGTGGCTTAATATTTTTATTCCATTTAATAATGATGATGTTTCACACAAGAATTCTACTGTTGAAGATTTAATTGTACTTTGTGGACACTGATGTCAGTGTTTATATAGAGGGAGAGTGTAGGGTCATAAAAAAATCAATCTGGCTGCCCATTATAATGGAATATTATCTTCTGAAAGGGTTTTTTTTTTTAGTATTTACAAACAATAAACTTATTTCAACCCAGTATAAGAAATTAGTGATTATTAGTAATCTTTTATCTACTCTTTAGTAGACAGTGGAACATATTAGAATTGAACATAATGCAGATAATTCATATAGATGTGCAATACTGTCACCAAATATACTGTCTTTGTTAGGGTTTGTATTGCTGTGAAGAGACAACATGACCATGGCAACTCTTAAAAAGGAAAAACATTTAATTGGGTTGGCTTACCTTTTCAGAGGTTTAGTCCATTATTATCATGGTATAGCATGGTGGCATGCAGGCAGACATGGTGCTGGAGAAGGAGCTGAGAGTCCTACATCTTGACCACAGGCAGTGGGTCTGAGACACTTGAACATAGGAGACCTCAAAATCCACACCCACAGTGACACACTTCTTCCAACAAGGTCACACATCCTAATAATGCCGCTCACTATGAGCTTATGGGGGTCAATTACATTCAAACTACCACAGATACTTTGAATTAAAATGTAATAATTTTTCTTTTGTATTGTTGTCAATAGATTTTTGTTGTTGTTGTTTTGAGACAGGGTTTCTCTGTGTAGCCCTGGCTGTCCTAGAACTTGCTCTGTAGATCAGGCTGGTCTTGAACTCAAGATCTGTCTGCCTCTGCCTCCTGAGTGCATGGACTAAAGGCCACCAGTGTTAATAGATTTTGTCTCTATACAACGTTTGCCAACTGTAGTTACTGTACTTTTTATATGACACTTGTGGGAAACTTGCTCATTTCTCTCTCTCTCTCTCTCTCTCTCTCTCTCTCTCTCTCTCTCTCTCTGCCAAGTTTAACTTAAAAGACTGAGTCTAAAGTCTACAAATTCTGGAAAATCAACTCCTACAATTTTGTTAGTACTACCTTTATTTTATTTTTTTGATATTTTAATTTCTAGATGAAAAAGGATCAAAAAATGAAATGGTGCAGGGAAGGATGATATCTTAGTAGAGAATGGGGAAATCTTCATTTGTTATGGATGCTCCAAAATGTGACATTTCTAAATATGGGTTTTAACAAAAATGCTAGCAACTAAGGAGGTAAGATGCACTTGTGTCTTTTTGTTGAAGGTTGAAAAAACAAAGACGCATGCAAGGAATGGGAGAGACGAAGCAAAACACCCCTATGAGGCTGATGTTTTTACTGCTACTGCTGCATCTACTGCTGCTGCTGCTGCTGCTGCTGCTGCTGCTACTGCTGCTGCTGCTGCTGCATCTACTGCTGCTTCTGCAGCAACTACTGCTGCTGGTGCTGCTGTTGTTGCTGCTTCCGTTGTGGATGAACTGGTTCTACAGAGAAAATCTGGAGAAATCAACAACCAGAGATTTCTTATTATAGAGAATGCAGAGCATGATGGGTAAGAGCATAATATTTAGTAGTAGATAACTGCTATTGTCCTATAAAAATTCTAATTTGGGATAATTTTCATATGACAAATTTTATGCTTTTACTAGTGTATAAAGTTGTATTGTTAAGGATTTTATTCAAAAGGTAATAATCAGGGTTGTCGTAATGGCTGGTTTTGTGTATCAATTTGAGGCAAGCTAGAGTCATCAGAGAGGAAGGAGCTTCAGTTGAGGAAATGCCTCCATGAGATCCAACTGTAAGGCATTTTCTCAATTAGTGATCAATGGGGTAGAGCCCCACCCATGGTGGGTGGTGCCATCCCTGGGCTGTTGGTCCTGGGTTCTAGAAGAAAGCAGGCTAAGCCCTACAGAGTTGGGCACTAAATTGCTACACTGTGCTAAATGCAAAATGATGTTAATGAAATAAAGTGTATTTTTAATGATGTCATCACCCATATACAAGATATTTTGTTATATATTACACTTATTGATTCTATTCAAATCTTTACGTGGTAAGAGGATTTTTTTTCATTCTGATTTCATTAAGAAATGTAGTAAAGTTTTTAGGATATTGTGCATCACATGCTGTGCAGACAGAATTCTGAGATGTGAATTCTCTTCTCTAATTGACAAGCTGTTTGCATTTGGGCAAATTACTTGGTATTTCTTTGTCTAGATTGTTGCTTTAGAAAATGCCTAACACATCCTCTATCTAACAAGTTTGAAATTAGTTCAACCCATTTACAGTAATTAGAATAATGTACTGCAATTGCAAAGTCTATCCTGAACATGTACTTCTTAACATTGTTATTAAATTGTTTCCTTCATGTAAGGAATTAATTCATTTTTCAAATAGATTTTAGTGTTTGTAAAAGTTTAATATTTTTTGAAAAGCATTACTCTTGTTTGTTGTTGTCTATCAAAATGCAGAGAACATTAGTATTTTTCCTATATATACTTAATAAGTAGCATAGCCCAAATGGATAGCTTTCTATAAATAATTAATAGTTTCCTGACATTAATTTGTGTTTTTTGTAGGCCCCGAAAGAAAACATCTAAGAAAAAACATAAGGTATTGTGAAAAGAATCAAAAGTATTGCTTTATTCACTGTGTCATATAAAAGGCAGTAAAATCTTATAAATCTCTAAGTTAAAATACATTATAAAACATAAAGTGAAGAATTATAAAGATCCCCAAACCCCTACACATCAGGAATCTCAACACTTACATGTCGAAGGCAGGGGGATTCCATGAGTGTGGGTCCAGATGATAGTATATTGTGAATTCTAGGCCAGTGTGGGACACAGATAAAGACCCTGCCTCAAAAATATAAACAAAATAAAAGGTAAAGAGAATATGGAATCTTTTTGTCTAAAACCACCTGTTTTGAAATTATGTTTAAGAAAAAGTAGCTAATGAGAAAAGCATCCATTTTATTTTTAAATTCTAGACGGTAACCAAGAGCAATGACAATAGGCTTTAATGTTTGGGGTTCTGTGGGACCTCACTGGCCAAAAACTATAAAAAAAAGAAACCCATTCCTGGCACTGGCTTTTGAGTTGTTAGTTTCTGGTATCTAAAAGGGGTGCCGTTGCCATGTTATTGGGTAGCTCCATTTTAACTCTCTATGTGGAAGCGTCTACAGTAGTAGGTTTCCATATGTCTTTTTTGAAAGGTCTTTAGTATTATTTATCCCTCTCCCAAGTTCCCTCCTCTACCCTACCCTTTGCTCCTCAACCCCACTTTAACCCTTCCTGTTTAATTATTCCCCTGTGAATACTTTACTCCTATGCTTTCTTGCTCTCTCCTTAAAAGCACCTGGCCACGGCCCCCCAGTAAGTCCCTGAGTTCTTCAGGTATTCCAAATTAAACACACATACTTGAAATTCAAAGCTACCATTCACAGATTAGAGGGAACATCTGGCATCTCTCTTTTTGGGTCTGGGTTACTTCACTCAGAATTTAGAATGGTTATCTCCAGCTCCATCCACTTACCTACAAATTTCATAATGATATTTGTGTTAATAGCTGAATAAATTTCCATTGTGCAAATGCACCACATTTTTGATGTCCACTCATCAACTTATGGCCATTTAGGCTGTTTCCATTTCCTACCTATTGTGAGTAAAGCAGCAATGAACATGAATGAGCAAGTATCTTTAGAGTAGGATGTGGAGCCTTTGTGTGTATTCCAGACAGTTGTATAGTTGGAACTTACGGTAAATCTATTTTTAGCTCTTTGAGAAACTTGCACACTAATTTACATAGTTGTTGCATCCGTTTGTATTCCCACCAGCAATGAATAGATGTTACTGTTTCCCCATATTCATTTATAGGCCTTTGCTTTGTTGACCTTAGACATTCTGACTTGGGTGAAATGAGTTCTCAAAGAACATGTAAGTGGCATTTTCCTGAAGACACCACCCTCTTGAGTCATAGAGCATGACACAATCAAACTGGGACGGATGGAAGCTTTATCTCTCTCTCTAGTGGTTGACTTCCATAGTGCTGAAAGGTGCTATGCAATCTGCTGCAGGAGAAATGGAATCATCAGCCTGACTTAGCTGTGAACCCTGTGAGCTACTACAGTAATAACTGGCCTGGCAAGCTATGCCCACTGGTGCAGTAGTGGCTTTAACGTCCTAGGAGCAAACAGCTACTTTCTGAAAGATTGTATTTAAAGTTTACTCCATGAGATGAAGCCCATACCAGCACAATTACTGGCCCAAGAACTTATGGCTAGCTGGGCCGTTGAGTCATAGGCCCTAAGGAAGAACCTACTATTAGTATGCTGCTAAATGGACATGCTATTAAACTTACTTCTAATAATTTGTAATGCTCACAGATCAATGTACCTCTCGACCTTCATCTCAGAAGCTTCTGTTTGCAATAGACGATGTTTAACACAGTAACCCAAATCAGGCTATTGTGCAAAGAATAAGAGACTGCAGAGTGGCTCAACCTTAAACCTCAATTCCACTCCCAATGCTCCACAGTCATTGCAGAAGAGGGTCAGAAAGGGTGCAAGAGTCACAGGTAGTTGATGACTACAAGCAAACATTATTTTCTAAACACAGAAGGGCAGTTTCACATATGAACTCACAGTAGTTGTAGCAGCATGCATAAGACCTGTGTAAGCTAAGCCAGCCCAAATCCCAACATGAAGAGGAGCATTAGCTACACAATCCCACCACTAGCTGTGAAGCGACTGGTAGGCACTAGTTGCTGGGAGAGACAGGTAGCCCCTGGTTGTGGAAGGCAGCACAGGTAAGCATATTTGGACGGTATGAACTGAATGATCTTGAAGGGTTAAAAAACAAGGGCACAAGTTGAATGTGTAGGGAAGGAGGGTGAGTCTGGGAAGAGCTGGGCGAGGAGGTAAACATGATAAAAAACATTGTATAAAACGCTTAAGGGACTAATAACATGTATTAATTTAAAAAAAAAGATTTCTCTTCAGGGTTTCCTTTGACTTTGTTTATACAAAGCAAGTAATTACTACTTTTGTATATTATGTGGTATGAATATCGAAGGTATTTTATAATACTATTTATCTTTTAGGTAACAAAAGAAGAAAGAGCTATGGTTGATGTAACTCAGTCATCTGAACCAGTCTCAGAGAATGGTGAGTTATTTAAATGCAAAAATACTTTAAAGTTAATTTTATTAGAATATGTATGCAAATCAGCTGTCTAGTCCCTCATACTTTTCAGGGTTTTCACTATTCTAGATACTCCACATCCCTATGTAATTTTTCTTTTCCCTTCCTTCCTTCCTTCCTTCCTTCCTTCCTTCCTTCCTTCCTTCCTTCCTTCCTTCCTTCCTTCCTTCCTTCTTTCCTTCCTTCCTTCCTTCTTTCCTTCCTTTTTCTTTCTTTCCTCCTTTCCTCCCTCCCTCCTTCCTTCCTTCCTTCTTTCCTTCCTTTTTCTTTCTTTCCTCCTTCCCTCCCTCCCTCCTTCCTTCCTCTCTCTCCCTCCCTCCTCCCCTCTTTCTTTCCTTCCTTCCTTCCCTCCCTCACTCCCTCTATCCCTCTCTCCCTTCCTCCCTCTCTCTCCCTCCCTCTGTCCCTCTGTCACTCTCTCCCCCACCCTCTCTCTCTCTCCCTCCGTCCCTCTTTCCTTGCTTGCTTATTTGCTTGAATCAGTAGGCATAAAATCCAGGTCCTATGAATAGTAGGCAAGTCTTCTATCATCTCTAACCTCCATATGAATTTTATAACCAACTGCCAATTAATCCTGATGAGAACTTGGAGATTCAAGTTTTAATAATGGATCTTTGTATTCCTCAACAAAGTTTACCTCTTCATTTATATAAATTGGATTTAATTTTGTCAGAAACATTATGTTGGTTTTTGTATATAAGTTTTCCGTATTTTTTCAGATTTATCTGCATTTCAGGTATTTTAATAATAGCCTGATAGATTTTTTTTTTTTGTAAACCCAGGGTCTTGGACAGTCTAGGCTAGGACTCTCCCTCCCACTGAGCCACAACCTCAGTGCTAGAAGATCTCTTTGGTTTCCAAGACAGCACTTTGCTGGCCTCAAACAGAGAATTCTTCCACTTTCAGTTCCCAAACTCTAAGATTATGCAAATGGTCTCATCTTGGCTGACTTCTTGAATTCATTCTTTTGTGTCTTGGCTTAAAATCCCTCTTGCAGCAGGGAGCTGGGGCATTAGGAATTCATGGTTTTCACTACATGAAGTCCATTGTCTTGAAAATTGCTTAAAACATTTTATTTCTGGTTTATTTGTTTCATGTACTAATGTTAATCAGTACCCTTTCTCCACATTAGGTAGAAGCAGATCACAGTATTCTTGCTACCTTTGTAGACGGTCTAGAGTGCCTTTTACCATCTGCCTAGCAGATTCATGCTCATGCATTATTTTCCAATGTTGCCATCTTTTCCTCTGAGATTTCTTCTTGTGCGCACTGAAGATAACCTTATGGATCACAGAACTCTTCTGTGTGTTTTATTTAACCACAGGTATCTGAATGGTCATTAATCTGTCTTTTCTACTGGACTTTACACTAGGAACATAGATCTAATCTGTTCTTTTCACAGAATTTAGTTTAATGTAATTTGCATCATAGACTTTCAGTCTATATCTGTGCAGAATGTAAATGAAAGGCGGTCAAAATGTATAGGTTTTTTTTTTTTTTTTTTTTTTTTTTTTTTTTACACAGACAAGGTACTAATGTATTTTGTCTCTCTTTTCCTTCATGCAGATTCTGGAAGTTCATTAAAAATACAGGAATCACTTAATTCATACAATGCATTAGTAGATCTTCAAAAAATCAATGAACAACTTAGGAAAAAAAATGAAAAAATAGAAAATGAGAATAATGCTCTACAGAAGGAGATATCAGAAACAAGAGAGGAGAAATCAAAGTTAGAGGATGAAATAGTGGAACGTGATGAAGAATTACGGAACCTGAGGTATGACACCCTACTTTGAGAACTCTGTTACAGATATGGAGTGGAGGGTCCTGTAAATTGCTGTTTTTCTTTCTAGAGTTTTGTAGGAGAAAAGTTCTGTGTCTTATGGGATCTAGAAATTGTTGGGAATAATAAAACAAATTGATAATCATGGATATCACTAATAAATATATACTCTTTAAAATACCAGTTTTAATGTATATATAATAGACATCTATTTTGAAAGTTCACTAAATAGTATTATTTGTGAAATAATACATATGTGAAATAATCACATAGTATTATTGGGGGTAATTATTAAGGCAACTCCATATAGTTAAAAAGGGGGTTTATTTTGGGGTAACTTACAGCTAGTAAAGGGGTTGGTTATAGGATTGAAGAGAGGTGAGGTGCAGTCCAACAGTGTTCTCTGGAGAACTCGGCTTGATCTACCATCCAGTATCCAGGATCACCAGGAACCAAAGAGAGCTGGCACATCTGGATCTCTGGTCTTAAGCACTCCTGTCTTGGCCCTGCCCCAGGGGCTTGTCATAGGTAGGCGCAGCAGTTACCAGAAGCCTCACTAGGTGTAGTACTTCCTGGTCAAAGTTGGAACAACTACCCACTATGTAGTATTGAGTGGAATTTTTATTGTATTGACTTAGAAATAATTCAGCAAGTATTATCATTTAGTTAAACAATTTTCTCCATTCTTAATTATTTACTTTTAATTGAGTTCATCAATATAGAATCATGTATTTAAAATATATGAAATTTAAAAATGTCTTTGATCAATATTTCCAAACATTTTTCAGGTAAGTTTATATCCATTTGTAATTCTACTAACAGAGCATGAAATGGTCATTTTAATAGCCTGAAAACTTTTCCTTTAAAAAATACACTTTGTTATTGGTGTCCTGAAGATGAAACTCAGATCTTTGTGCATGCTAACCAGGACTGAAACACAAAAACAGGCTTATTCTAAATCACCACACATCAAATAACATGTAAAATGGGAAACAATTCCTGATTATTCAGTATCACTTTCATCTATAGATAAGAAAAAGATATCTTTATTTTCCAAGACAGGGTCTCCCTGTGTATCCCTGGTTGGCCCAGAACACAGAGATCCACTTGCCTCTGCCTCCAGAACACTGGGATTAAAAGTACGTGCCGTATAAAGTGGCACGAGTGCTCCAAGGTATGGTTGGGGGGAAGGTTTTTGTTGTAGACATGAGAGAGAGTATAGCCAGAGGCGTGTGGAGGAATCCAGAGCATGGAGAGAAAGTAGTACACAGAGCATGACCAGTGCCCCAACAGGAGGAGTAAAGAGAAGAGTGGGAAAGGAGGGCCAAGGGGGAGGAGGAAAGGGGTGGAAGAGAAGGAGGCGTGAGAGGTAGAGCATGTGGCCAGAATGCCAGGGTTTTATGGGAATAAGAAGCTGGGGGACGAGAAGCCCATGAGCTGGAGGAGTTCACGGTAGCAGGTGGGGGTGAGAAGAGCTGAGAAGAGGAGCCACAGGTACTGAGAGAGCCTGGAGACCATCACACACTTTGCTGTGCTCATAGGCACCACCATTTGCCCCAGGTTTCTTTCGGATCTGAAATGCCAACACGCCTGTGTGGCTGCTCTCTGTTGTGAAAGAACATGATATGTAACTATTCATGACTGTCTTGGTCTAAGTGTGACTCTTAACTTTTTCATTAAGTACATAGCAATCAACAAAGTAAGTTGAAATTGTTAAAAAAAAAAAAGCCCAAACAAACATAACAAGCATAACTGAGGTTAGACTCTATAATCTAGTCTTTTTTTTTTTAATTTAAAATTTACTTGGGCTTATAATTACATTTCTCTATTTTCTTTCCTCCCTCCAAATCCTCCCTTATACCTTTGCTTGCTCTCTTTCAAATTCATGGCCTCTTTTTTAAAATTAACTCTTATTACATGTATATATACATAATTAATATATACATATATTATTAAATATAACCCACTCTGCCTGTAGAATGGTTAACCTAGTCTTAAGTTATGAAATTTGAAATATAAGGCTAGAAAATAAAAGTATCGAATAACATAAATTCATTGTTTTGGTTTTACATTTTTCCATATAATTTATTATGGTAATAACCTATCAAGATCAGTGTTGAACACTGGATTTTCTGACAAATTTAATTTCACGATAAGCACATTTAACTTCAGGTTTACTTTAAGGAAAGAACTCGAGGAGATAAGAAATATTCACTGCTTTTATAAGAACATTAAGAAACATTTACATGAAAAAGAAAAACAACTCAATGAAAGAGCTGCGGTAACACAGCTTGAGTCACAGCTGAGAACACGAGATTTGGAACTGAAGAATGCAAGGGACACCCTGAAGGAGGTAAACCAATCTCAAGTAAAACATTTGGCTCTTCACTCAGTCTCGCCAATATTACTTATACCAGCCCTCTGGTGAATTAATGTGTCTATTGTACTCAATGACAGGAATATGATCTGTTGAATACCTTTAGTCAGTTTACATCATCAGCCAACCTCTCATAATCATATACTCACAAAAACTTAAAACACCGGACATATCAGTAGGTAAGATGTTATTGCATATCTATCCTATCATATATTTTTAATTTGTTATCATTTTTAGCTTTTCTTTTAATTTTTTTTATTTTTGAGATTATAATATAATCAGATCATTTCCCCCCTTCCCTTTCCTTTCTCTAAACTCTCTCATAAACCTCTCCCCACTCTCCTTTAAATTATTGGACTTTTTTTTTCATTAATTGCTGTTATATGCACACGTGCGTGCACACACACACACACACACACACACACACACACATACACGAGATGTAGTTGGTTTTTCTCTGGGCCATTAACCAGCTCCCAAATGAAGACACGGAGACTTATTATTATTATGAATGCTCTGCCTTAGCTTAGGCTTGTCCCATTAGCTCTTTTAACTTAACTTGTTTCTATTCATCTATGCTTTGCCTCCAGGCTTTTGCCTTTTTTCATTCTTTATGTCGTACTTTCCTGCTTCTTCCGTGTCTATTTTTCTGGCTTCTGGTGCCTCTCTGTCATCCCCTTTTCTTTCTCTCTTGAGCTTAAATTCCTCCTCTTACTTACTCTCTATGCCTGGAGGTCCCACCTATACCTGCTCCCTTGCTATTGGCCATTCAGCTTTTTATTAGACCAATCAGGTGCCTTAGGCAGGCAATGTGAAACAGTCACATATCTTTACATAGTCAAACAAATATTCCACAACATAAACAAATGCAACACATCTTTACACAGTTAAATATTCCACAACACACATATACATACATACATGCATGCATACATACATACATACATACATACATAAATAAGTATATGTATATTCATATCTATCCCTAAATAGAACTGCTCAGTCTGTATAATGTTACTTTTATGCACGTTTTCAGAGCTGACTATTGGGTATTGGGTAACCAATTTTGTGTTCTATTCTCTGAGGAAGACTGTCTCTGCCATGTTCAGTATCCTTAGTCGCCTGTAGTTCTTTGTGTGGGATTGAGGCCTCCCAGGCTTTCCTCTGTCCATGTTAGCATGTCCATTGTTATTGTCACTGTTCAACTCATAGGCAATCACTTTGGTGGGACTTTCTGAGTGTGGCTCCTTGTAATTGAAGTTCTCCTGTGTCCACCCGGCTCCTGAAGCTGCTCTGACCCAAGTAAACACACAGAGACTTATATTACTTATAAACTGTATGGCTGTGGAAGGCTTCTTGCTATGTAGTTCTTATATCTTCAATTAACCCATTTCTATTAACCTATAAGTTGCCATATGGCTTGTGGCTTACCGGTACTTTACGTCTTGCTTTTCATGGCGGCGGCGGCTGGCAGCACCTCTTGACTGAGCCTTCCTCTTCTCAGAATTCTCCTCTCTGCTTGTCCCGCCTATACTATACTTTCTGCCTGGTTACTGGCCAATCAGCGTTTTATTTATCAATCAATCAGAGCAACACATTCACAGCATACAGAAAGACATCCCCAGCAGCTCCTGACATTACTAGGAGACACAATCTAATAAACTCTCTGATCCTCTGGCTCTTACAATCTTTTTCACCTTCTTCTGCAATGTTCCCTGAACCTTAGGTGACAGAGTTTCTTTCTAGATGTATCTACTGGGACTGCCTCCACAACTCTGCGTTTTTATTGTTGTGGTTTTCTGTAAGGGAATATATGAAAACCACAGAGATACTTGCACATCCATATGACACTCATTCACAATAGCTCAGATATAGAACCAGTCTAGATGTCAATAAAGAGTTGGGTGGGTAAAGAAAATGAGGTACATACAAACTAATAGAGTTTTATTGGGATGTGAAGAGTGAAACTGTAGAGATGGAGAGATGGCTCAGTGGTTGAGAGCACTGACTGCTCTTCCAGAAGACCCTGGTTCAATTCCCAGCATCCACATGGCACCTCACAACTGTTGGTTACTCCAGTTCCAGAGGATCTGATGTCCTCACGCAGGCATGCGCTCAGGCAAAACACCAATACACATTAAAAAATAATGGAATTGTATCATTTTTAGGAAAATTAATAAAACTAGAGGCCATGCTAAGTGTAAGCCCAATTCAGGATGATAAACACATGGTTTCTCTAATATGGAGATTGCAGATTAGAAACACAGGACCTGCTATGCATATATGGTGTGGAATATATCTAAAGGCGTGGAGGTAGAACAGGAAAGATTAGTATAGTATCAAACAACAACAAACATCATATATTTTTCTCCTGTGAATATCTAGAGAACCTTGATGTCATAATGGAGTCCATTAGTTTCAGATTGGATATGTTAGCCAGCATATTGTTAATGAGTGACTTGGTCAAGGCATGCTGTTTACATTGTGTCATATCATTCTTGCTTAATGACAACATTTAAGCCATAGATGATCAGAAATGGATAATATTATTGTTAATGAAATGAGTGAAAGTTTCACAAAATACTGGAATTATATTCTGGGGCTCTTGCCCCTATCCCATGGAAAATGCTGCTCCTTAAGAGATCAAATTTTATTACAAAACAAAATACCAACATAATATTAATGCTAACAGCAATTATGTATCACCACAGGTCAGATAATTGTAACCTGTGTACATTCTATTTGAATCTGCCCAGTAACCCAGTGAGGTAGACACTGTCATTATGTCTATCTCATAAAGAGACTGGAATACAGAATGTTAATGTGTTTATGAGGAAGAAACATGTAGTCATTGGTGGCACTTGATGTTGAGGCATCTGTGCAGATATTGCTGTCACCCCCTACTCTTCAGAGTAACAACTAAAAGCTGAGATGTCATATCACCATGGCATTTCACTGGTAGAGTTGTGGCCATATACATGTCTAGGAACTCTTTGTACAGTACTGATGATGCAGCATTCAGAATGGTGTGCGTGCGCGCGAGCGTGCGCGCGTGCGCACACACACACACATACACACACACATCATGAGGGCCTTCCCTTTTCCCATTTCCCAAGCTATTCTATGTCTCTATGTGATAGCATACAGTTTAAATTTAAATTTAAGAATAATATATTTCAATACTATAGAAATATCAAGACATGTTTTTATGACAAGAGACAGTATTACTTTGTGAGCTTGCAATACTCAGCTATCTGGGAAGTTTCAAAACCAAGGTAACCACAAACAGCATGTTCAGGAAAGAATCTAGCTGGGTTCCCCAAGACTTCAGTGCATTATCAATTAATGATTGATGACAGAATGTTAGTAAAATTATTTTCAACCATTTTTTTTTTTTTAGTTTCAAGAAGCACAGGATCAATACATAAACGCTCTCAAAGATGCCCAGAAGATGAAAGCTCACTTAGAAAGGTATGGTTTAAAGTAGCATTTGACATGACTTGAGGGTTCATATAGCAAGTAAGAGATGTGGTGGGGAAGTACGCCAGTTATGAGTTCGTATATTGCTGTGAAGCCTGGGACATGTGCTTCAAGTCACTTGAGACACGATTCAGGGTTTACGAAGTATCTCAGTGGTAGAACATATGCTCACATGGATGACAGTCTGGGTTATTACCGCAAACAATACAAAAAGATTTTTTTTTTTAAAAAAAAAAGACCAATCACACGGCTTTTTATATTATACCTAAATTTTTCACATTCTTATAAAGTAGGGCTGGAAGATGACAAAATTTCTAAACCACATACTTTTCAGACATATCATAATTTCTGTAGTTTCTATTTCAGTTTTCTAAAACCATGTAGCATTGTGTACAAATGTAGGATAAAGAAAGAGGAGGAGTAGAAGGGGAGCAAGGGAGGTAGGGCCAGGTCGGAAGGGGAGCAGGTGCCTGTGATAGGATGGGGGTGGGGGAGTCGGTCCGGCTCAGAGAAGGGATGGGGACAGTGGCTAGAGACAAGAAAGTGCAATGTTTAAGGATATGCATGTCTACAATGCAATAAAGCCCATTACCTTGTGAGCTAAATTACAAACCATTTAAAACTGGGTGGTACTAAAAAAATGAGTCTCTGAGAATAACCATTTGAAAACATGCATTTTTAGGATTGAACAGGAACATTCTGAGTTAAAAGCTAAAGTAAAAGAGCAAGCTAGGCAAATCAAAGAGCATTGTGGATGCCTGCAACACTCATGTCTAAAATTGGAGCAAAATGAAATATTGGTAGGTCCATCTCATTAATTTCTGTCATACCAAAATGCATTTTCTTCCCTAATAGCATATGGTAATATTTTAGGGAATGTATTAAGTATCTCATTAAGAAGATATCTGTTGTATTCTTATTGACTCTGCTGGCTAACTCCCATGCTTTGGTCTCCACGACTTTCCACGAGAAGCTGATGTAATAGAATTGATGACTTTGGTAGCAGTTGGTTATGTTGCAGAAAGCTTTCCCAAGGTCATATATATGCATATAGGAAGTGTTCAGAAGAAAACAGTTGATAATCTGTTCTTCATAGACAATTCCACTATTACAAAAGAAAATACGGTGAAGTGTACTGGTCAACATTCACTTCATCCACCAACCTGAACAGAGACAATTACACTCCCCCTTAATACAGGAATCATGATAGAACTACTTCCAACAAAGAATTTTCAGGAGTAAAATGCTTAAAATCACACTGTGTCCTGGCAGCTTATTAAAGAAACATCTTACTTGAAGGAGTAATTGTGTTTTCCAAATCTTAAGGCGACCTGTATGGATGTAAGCATGGAAAGGATGTTTAACACGGGGATCTTCTCCGTAGAAACTGGCCTAGGGGGCCAGAAAGAATTATGCCCCATTCATTTTATTCAAAGAGCAGTATGTTTGTTTTTATTAAGAACTGTTTTAAATGATTTTAAAATGCTTTATTTCTTCATGGAGGTAAGGAAAATGAAGATTTATTAGAATATTCAGAACAGGCTCAGGATGTGCCTCAGTCATCAAGTACTGGTTTAGTATATATACCAGGTCCTGTGTTCAATCCCCCCACCCTCCTACACTGAAAAAAAAACCCAGTCAACTCGAAGTTGCCTTTAAAAATCAAATCATTGAAGTCAGATAAAAGCTCTGTTTTTTTTTAAAGCCAAATATTTTCAGCTCTTATTCTTGAAAGCACAAATCCCCTCACTCACTGCTCTTAACCTGTCTAACTTGGGCAATCTTCTACCAGGTGCATTTCCCTGCTTGTAGAACATTGCAAGCACAGGGAGCCTTGCAAACCTCCTTCACTGTTGTTCTAGTGTTTTATTTTCTATTACTCCACCTCTTACTAACAGTGCTCATCTTCAATCAGTTACTGTCTCTACTGACTGCATTTGACCTCACAGGGTACTACCTGCATGGTGTAACTTGTTTCTGGACCATTTTAAGGCACCCCTTTTCTCTGATAAATCATCCATAGAGTCATGACTTAAAATAGTGTTCTTTACCATTGTTCTCAGGTCTAGATGGGGATGCTGTAACTAGACCATAGGTTTAGACTATGACCCAGAAAATAGAATCCTCTGAATAAACCATTTACAGCCCATGTAACCAACACTCTGCTGGACTCCTACCCTACCCCACCCCAAGTCCACAGTAGGAAAGAGAATGCAAGGCACTGAGGGTGCACTCACACAGACTTGAAACTTCTCTGAGACTGTTCCCTGGTCTTGGCGTCATGGTCCAGTTCTCTGTTATGTGGGTTCTTCCTTTCCTGAGAAACAGACTGCACTTGCAGCTGGGCATTTTCCACCCTGAGCTTTCTCTCTGCAGGACTCCCAAGGCACAACCATAACCTTCACTCTGTTTTAGCCTCTCCTTAACATAAGCTAGCAAGTGGTACTTTGGTTACATTTCTCTTTAGAATTTTGAGTCTACTGTAGATTTTTTTTTTTTTTGGTTTCAGTCATTCTAAGAGGCATCTTTATAATTTTTTTAAACATGATTTTATATCTTTTAAATTATGTGTATTCGTGTGTGTGTGTTTGTGTGTTGTGTGGGTGTGTGCAAGTGAGTCTAGCACCTTTGGAGTCCAGAAGAGGGAGCCAGTTCCCTCAGAGCTCACATGTTACAGTTGTTGGTGAGCCACCCAGTATGGGCACTAGGAACTAAACTCAGGTCGGCTGACTGGGCCATTTCTCCAACCTCACAAATCATTTTGGATTAGCTCTTCATCATGGGCTGCCAATGAAGCTGTATTCAAATAAAGCTTAAAAACTATTTAGGGAATGTGAAGCTTTATGAAGACATAGCAAAGGGCCTTGCACTTCTGGTCTTGGCTTATGCTTCAGACCTTGTGTTCTCCGTGATACCCTTTATTTGGTCTTCACTTAGAAGGCATTTATTTTAGCATTATTGGGTAATTGGGCATGTGGAAATTCTACAAATTAGAAATACCTATTTTTATACAGCATATCCTGGTTCTTTCCTATTTGACAGTCTGTAGCTCCTTTCTCACGTCACTTTTGCTTTTGGCTGTGATGCAACAATCTTTTTCTTTTCCTGCCAATCTCTTTGAAGGGCATGAATCTTTCAGTAAACATTACCTCATAAGCCCACGCACCTTTCATTTCTAGTGTATGTTTCTCATGTTCTCAAATACTCCTTAAATTAGACTCCCCCATTATTAGTTTTGAGCTGAGTTCACAAATATTTGAATTGTCTAGTTACAGGAACAGTTATGTGAGAACAGTTCCAGGAGAATCACTTAGCTCACAGTTAAGTACTTTCCCAAGAAGATGGTTTCAATCCCCGCCACATACATACAAATGAATGGAAATAGTTAAAATTCAGATTTATTATGATGGATATTGATATTTTTAAATTAAAAAAATTATTTTTATTATTTTATAAATGGTTTATTGCATGCATGTATGTATACCATATGCAAGCCTGGTGCCCACAGAAGCCATAAGAGTGTGTTGGATCTCTGGAACTGGAGTTAGGAATGGTTGTGAGTCACCATGTGAATCTTGAGGACCAAACCCAGGTCCTTTGCAAGAGCAGCAAGTGATCTTAATCACTGATCCATCTTTCCCATCCCTGATGATAAGTATTTCAAACAAGAATTTAAAACTGCTATTTGAATCATTTACTCAAAAGTGAAACTATCAAATGTATAGTAAATATTTGAGTATTTTCTCTAAATATATTGTTTCAATTTGCTTTCGACCCAGGCAGGCGCTCAAAAAACTTCGGTGGAATTATGTGAGAACAGCATTTCCCCAATGAATCAGACAGGACCCCGAATCCAAAGTCTGCAGTCTGAACCCTCCCAAATGAAAATTGTACAAGACTCAAATATGAGAGCCCTGAAAAGTTATGAGCAACAGTGCATAGAAGAATTAAGGATTAGCAATGCATTGTTATACAAACAATACAAGTGAGTAACACCAAAGGATTGCAGAGAATAGAGCAACCCCTGGCTTTTCTATAAGACAAAACTTTCAGTGAAATAGTCATGAGATCAGTGGGTACAAAAGCGAGCTAGCAAAATAGTTTTGGAAAATCATCTTAGACAGTACAATACTCACCTTCAAAATGTTGTTCCAGGGCAGACTAGACCATATCGTCCCTTCTGATTAAACATGCAGTTCTCTCCATTAATATTCTGACATAGTTGTTTGAGATACGTTAGCTTGCACTTGCCAATAAACAGAAACAGTGAAAGTCCGGGTACTGTTTGGAAGGATGTAATGAAACCCTAGGCTAACTACTCTTCTTGTCCACAGTCTAGGGCTTCCTAAACTAGCTTCCCTTGACTATTCCCTTACGTGTTACCACTAATTATGGCCCATTGTCCAGTGCTTAATTTCACCCATGTTCTATACAAATGTTGAAACCAAAAGCTTAGAAATGTCTTTGAGGAGATTTCCTTTTAACCTCCTAAACTGTTTACTAGATACAAGTATCCATAAATGCTATCTTAATCATATATATTTAAGGAGTATAATATGACTTTTAATAAGCTTTTATTAGTGAATTTGTTATTATAACCATATATGTTAATATATCCATAATCCCATGTTACTACCTTTTGAATTAAAGTATCTCTGCTCTGACCTTAAGGATTATAGATGTAGGGTCCTCCCAGAGGGCAGCATTTTTACCTGTGAAGCCATATGTCTTTGATAGCCTTGTCTCTATTTCTGATATTGTTTGGTATACTTAGAATTTCTCTAGAAATACAGGTAATCCTTTGGAATAACTTGAAACCTATAATTGTATGCAAGGCAGGCATGCTCCTACACACTTTTCAGTGTTAAGATTCTGTTTAATGAGGAAATTCTGTGCATTCTTATGGTGCTTTTAAAATACAAGGAGAAATTTATGGATAGATGAGATACATGTTATGGTGTACATCCTTTCAGTCTTTACAGGAATAAGAGTCTAGATGAATCCTGCACACCAGTTCGTATCACGGTAGAGCAGGACACTTCTCCTCTGAACACACCAGAAGCCAAGTTTCCTCTCGAGAGCCCTCGTGTGGCAAGCACTTGCCCTCGCAGAAACTTCTTCCCATGTGAAAACATTGTTCTCCCAGGAAACCCAAGATCTTCTAATGACTGCCTGCGAAGCTACCCAGTGATGGTATTGTCATTTCCTCTGTTTTCAGACTTGTGACAGAATCTTTGTTTTTACTTTCATTTATCACCAAATTGCTTATTTAACGTGCATATTAAGTAAATGTAAAATATGTATTAATTATGATAGAAAGCAAAACATGCATTTTTCTAAGGTGCGAAGAGTCTGTCTTTTCCCATTAGATTAAATAACTGTAATGGAACAGTGAAGTTTCAAATGTTGTTTAAAAGCTATACTTACATGGTTTCAAAGTGAATGTGACTGTGGGCAGACTTTGAGGCATTTGAGGACATTTCTGGGTGATTACGGCTTGATTGGTCTATACAGTGCTTGAGTGTTTCCCCACAGATTCCTAGATCTGCAAACTTATCATGAGTATATTACCAGCATCCAAACACTTCACCACATATGGATGTTTATAATTTAAAGTAACTTGAAGTAGCGCTTTTAATGTAGGAACTAGATGAAACGAAAACCAAAATCAATTCTTAAGAACTAGTTTTTTCCATTTTCTTAAGCAGGAAAATATCCTTAATTGTGATTTAACTTGAAGCATGTTTGCATCAATTTTTAAACATATATTTATGGCTCCATAGTTCTTGTCAGTATTACAATATCTATAAATAGTATAACTAAGAAAATGCTTGCATTTTTTTAAAGTAAAGGTCGCTCATGCCTCTGTATTTCACCCTCATTTGAATGATGGATGACAAAGATGGCAGTGATACCAATAGCCTTTAAATAAAAGCAACTATCATTCACAACTATTTATAGTTTCTATGTGCGAGGTATTATGTAAGAGTGGACACTGCCTCACCACTACCCTACTCACCAGCTGTACAATTGTGTTCATAGTAAGTGTCCATGTCTGAGAATCTAAGAATGGCTTTCACACGACCAAATGGGCAAAAGAAAAGCTCAAGTATACTTGTCCCAGTGTGAAATACATGCCTACGTTTGAGCACCTGACCCAAGAGAAATCACGTAAATAGAATACCCATTTCAATGAAATGTGAACAAACTGTGGGTAGTTTTTATTGGGCATCACTGTTATTAGAACACTGTTTTGGCTGGTGCACACCAGCTTATAGCTTTGATGGTCTTTTTAGCATCTTAATGCACAGGAAAGGTATTTAAGCACATGTCTAATGACACCTAACACTTTTTCATGTGCTCCAGACAGCAAATTTCAGGGTTCTTAAGACAGCATTACAGTTAAATACCTAAAAGGAAACTAATATAATAATTGGTTACATATACAAATTATAAGACTTTAGCTAGCTGATTTTGAAATTATTTTGTTAGTTGGGTATCATGTATTGAATACGTCTGTAAATTAAAAATATTTTATTTTATATGTATGAGTGTGTTTACCTGCATGTATGCATGTGTTCCACACCATGCATGCCTGGTGGCCCCAGACACCAGAAGAGGGTGAGTCCCTTGGACCTGGAGTTAGGAATGGTTGTGAGCTATCATGTAAGCACAGAGAATTGAAATGGGGTCCTCTGCAAAAGCAACAGTGCTCTAAACTACTGAGCCGTCTCTGTAGTTGCATACTTGTTTAGTGGCCTAAATATAAAAAAAGTCCTTTGTATTTAATAGAAAATTTACAGAACGTTGTTTTTCAAGAGTGACAACTCGGTGTGTAAATGGTGACTTGGTACTAGAAAGATTTGGGGTGCTAACTTCTCCTAAAGTATTTTTTGGAATAGAAGGCTGATTATTGTTCAGTAGTTTATTTTTAGATAAACTGATGATTAGATTACCTTAAACTGAACCTAATAGTCATATATGATTTATATGGCTTTCTTGTGGAGTATTAGTTAATCAAATCATACTATACTTTGTGAGAGATTAAAAGCAATTTTTTTCCACACAGGAAGACATTTATAATAGTCACTGTGGAGCCCCTTCGAAGTGCTATTATGTAATTGTCATTTACCAATTCTTAGAGTTAGAGTGCCTTCTGTAACTGCTAAATTTCTATTAAGAAAATAATAGCTCAAAATATACCAACATGTTCCATAAAACAATAGGAAAGAGAGGGTTTTGAAGTAAAGAGTGTGAATCTTGGATAAGAGATAAATGTCATTGAGTGTGCATCAGAACACATCAATGGAACAAGACATCTACATGATCTTATGTGGAAAAGAAAATTATCCAAAAAGCAAACAACTGATAATCGGTTTACCAGAAAGAAAACAAGACTTAGCCTGCTGGTCAACACTCCAATGCTGAATTTCTACCCCCACCCCTAGAAAGTCACTACATTCAGAGTTACACCAATGAGAATCAACACAAAATGGATAATCTTAACCAGCTTAATGGCTTCTAAAGCCATTGCCTATGAGAACCGACCTGGGAGAAATAAACATATAAATGACAGTAGTTATGAGTGCAGAATGCAAATGTGGGTTAGGGAATCTGAGGCAAAGCTTTGAGAATTAAGGAACTCAGAGAATTTAGCAAGAGAAATAGAGAGGCACCCAACTAGACATTAAGGGCTGCTTTATGTAGAAATGAAGGAAGGGGTGCTGGGGAGTGTTGGGGTCCATAGAGGTTTCCAAGTGAGATGTGAGCTTGCTTTACACAGCAGGGCTGCCTTAGGGGATGGCTTGACCACAAGCATGGTTACCAGGTGTTTGGAATGGTCTACACTTGACTCTGCTAGGGGGAGGGGGATCTTTTGCTCCACCTCTTGGCATTTCTTTAAAAGCCCTTTAGCAGAGACAGAAGGGGCAAGGGGCGGGTAGGTTTTGATCCAGGCCCTCCCGAGGATATCCTGTGTTTCTGTCTGTCTCTCTCCTCTATATTTCCATCGAAATCTCTTATCCCTCATTTCTCAAGAGTCCCTGGGGAAAATAAATGTGGAAGCTGCTCTCCCACAGGGGAGATGACTCAGTAGGTAAAGTGCTCATCTCTGGTGTAGTAGTGCCTGGAGCCCCAGTGCTGGGGAGGCAGAGATAGGTGGATCCCTAGAGCTTGCTGGCCAGTCTGGCAATTACTGAGATCCAGGTTCAATGAGAGACCATGCCTCAAAAAATAAGGTGGAAAGGTGAATGAGGAAGATACTGGACACCAATCTCCAGCCTGCACACACACACATACACACACACACACACACACACACACACACACACACACACACACACACGAGTCAGGTTGATGTAGCAAAGCAGAGGTTATGGGAAAAAAAGAAAAGAAAAGAAAAAGAAAACAGAAAGACTTGAAATGCCCTTGTTGACTCTCAACATTTTTTCATTGCCACTGTTATGACTGAAGATCTGATGTTAATGTAAAAGCTGGTGTTAGGTAATGAAAAACAGGTTTGTTGTTGACACTGCACCCTACCAAACACACATTTCAGTGGGAGTGAGTATGAGGGTGATGGCAAAACCATGTGAATCAGGCACAGCTATGCTTGAACGCACTATGGAGAGGATGAGGCTTACAGTAAAGCTTAGTAGCCACAGATGAAAACTAGGCACTCCCAGAGAATGATTATAGAGAATGAGTGTGCATATCTCATCCAAGTCACACAAGGATAAAAAAATACATTGAGAATAAGACAATGGTTTTCCAAAAATATAAATTACCTAGTAAATTATGACTTAAATAAACCTGGACTACCTACAACTATTAAAATGCTTCTAGGGTATGTTTTTACTAGACTGTAAATGTAACCATACTTTAACTAAAGAAATAATCCTGATTAGTGAAGTCTTGCATTTTATCAAAAACGTTTTAGTAATTTAAAGAACAGGAAAAATGGAAAATATAAATGAATTTGAATATATAAATTTTATTATAGAAAACCATCACATGCTGAAATTAATCATGCCCAGTCTACACATCTCAATGAAGCAAATATATTTTTATGCGTGTAGCCATCACCCAAACCAAAAAATTTATGGTAAGAGTTAACTCTAAAGAAAAGCCATTGAAAAGGTTATAAAGCTATTTTTTGTTTGTTTCAAATATATCATGGGTTTTTCATGTTTTATTTATATTTTAGAGGTGGATAAGTACATAAAAATCTACTTGATAGAAAAAGTGTAAACTCCAATATGAGGGTCCACAGTAGCAGAATGGCCATTCTAACTGTATTTACTGAGATGTGTATACTTTGGGTCTGGCTAATTTCACTGGATTTTTTACTTCCAAGTTTTTTTTTTTATAATAATAAAGTTTTAATTAAAGTAAATCAGTAGGGGGCTGGAGAGATGGCTCAGTGGTTGAGAATACTGGCTGATCTTCCAAAGGACTCAGGTTTGATTATCAGATCCCACACAATGGCTCACAAGAATCTATAAATCCAGCCTCTGGGGATCTAAACCCTCCTCTTGCCTTCAGGGGACCTACACACACATCACAGTGCACAGGCAAAAATGCAGTTAAAATATCCATACCCATACAAATAAATACATTTGAAAAATAACTCAGTAGATGAATAAGAAGAATCACTTAGTTTGTATCTTTCCTTGGTTGTATTAGTTTTATCACATTTATTAGACATTTCTAAGCACATTCAGCATAGTTTTAAGAAAGAAGAACGAGTCTGCAGAGTTTTAAAGCAATTTTGTATCTTTTCTTGAAGATGGAAGGTGGAGAAAAATCAGTCGAAGAACTTACCGAATTAAAGCAATCTTTAAAATATAATTTGTATCAGCAGAAGAAGAAAAATGATGAAATAGAAAAGGAAATTGTTAGGTAAGATTTTAGTATTTCAACCATTCATATTAGCTATAATATTAGCTATATTTTAAATAAAACCTAAATATAAATTCATTTTTTATGCTTTTTCATAAGAACTGTTTTTAAGCATGTACGATGGCTCAACATGTAGAAGGGCTTACTGCCAGCCACAACAAGCTGAGTCACATCTTGAGACCCACATGGTAAAAGAGAATCAACTCCCAACACACACACACACACACACACACACACACACACACACACACACACACACACGGATATGAGGACAAAACAACAACAAAATAACTATCTTAAGTTTTACTTTAGAAACTGACACAATCTGAACCTTTTTCACTTCCTTGCTGAAGCGGGGTCTCATTTCATAGCCCAGGATTCTCCTGTCCCAGTTCCCCAAGTGTGACAAGCTCACATTTGTGCCATCAAAGCCTGGCTGCTTTTAGAACATGAACATACTATGAAACACGATATTTTCCAGCATCTTGAAAACTAGCACAACACCATCTTTGGTTGTGATGCTTTCTCACTCTACTTCACTGACCATGACGTTTTACTTCTCATGTTATTTTTTAAATCTTTCTTCTCATGTATGATTCCATCCAATATTAAACAAGTTCAGTATATAAAGCCTTCTCATTACATCTAATAAGTATCTGACTTTAGTTTATATTTTCTAAAATATAGCATATTATAAACTCCTTTTCCATAGGTATCCCCCATGTGCTCAAGAGGTATATATGTTATTCAATTACATGTGCGTACACACACACACACTGAATAATAAATGAACAAAGAATTTTATAAAAGTATACTTTTTCATCTCTTTAGGTGAACTTTGGGTTAAAGCTAATAATAAGTTGGTGTTTTGTATAAGTATATGGAAATGGATAATAGTATTTATAGAAATCCTGTAAATATATATAAAGTCAATTATTTGACTGCTGCATATATTATATTATTTTTTATACTCTGTACCTAAGACAATTAAGGAAAATGCTTTAAAGAAAAGTTAGATTAAATTTAGGTCATAATTTATAGACACATTTATTTCATTTGATTAGAACATACTTAAGCAATTAAGTGTGTGCTGATAAAATACATTATTTGTTACATTATTGTAGAATGAAGAAATTCTTGAAAATGGAAAAAATTGAGCATGAAATTGGAGAATGTAGTTCTCATGGAAACTCAAGGACTGGTCATTTTTGAGACATGAGGTGAGTTTAAAGATGAAAGTTCACTTATTTTTTTAAAATACAAATTGCTTTGAGCAACGAAATGACTATTTGTGAGACCGTTGCAGACTGAGTGTCTGGACAAAGCTTATCCTTTCTATTAAGAGTGTCTGCTGTTGACCCCCTGTGTCCTCAAATAATCCCAAGGGCCGGGAACTCAAGACATGAGTATAAAGTCAGTATTATGGAATAGATTTATTGAGCTATAGAGTCGACATTGAAATTCAACTTAAAACATTGCTGTCGCTCTAAAAAGAAATTTTATGCTTTGTAGCCATCTCATACCCACTTCCTCAGCCTAAGGAAACTGCCTATACATTTTTTCTATTGACTTATCTATTCTGGACATTTCAAAGGAATGGCCTCTCACAATATGTGATCTGCCTTCTCTCAAGGACCCTTCCTGTTGTAGTAGCAGTCAACACTTGATGGTTAATACTGCCAACTACTATTAGGTGTGGAGGTCCGCCCTGCCTTGTATTTACTCTATGCAGCAACCATCCTGCTACAGAGTACATTTATGTGTTTGTAGGTACATCTGCATGTTTTCTTTTCTCTTGGATGATTACTTGTGGGTGAAGTTGCTGAATCATGTGGTCATCTGTATTGACTTTGGAGTTTGGACAGTGGCATGATGCTTTCCATACTCATACTGCCTACACCAGCAAGACAGGAGGGATATCATTTCCCTCCATCCTTGCCAACACTTGCTTTCCATCTTTTTGTATTGAAAAAGTTGCCACTACAGTGATTAAAAAGTGATACCGCTTGGCATTTCATTTGCATATTCATTGGAACTAATGAGACGATGTGGATTACATGTTTTGTTCATGTGCTTATATTGCTAACTTGCATATCCTTGTTGGAGAAATGCCATTTAAACCATTTTTCCATTTTAAAAAGGGTTATCTTACAAAGTTCTATTTATATATGTCTTTACTTATCCTAGATCTCAGCCCATTACTTGATATGTGATTTTCAAATATTTTCTGCCATTTAACTATCTGCCTTTGCAGTTTGTTGCTGAGTTTATTTCAGTCACCACAGTGTTTAACTTTCCTGAAGTCTTGCTGATCTGTTTGTTCTTCCTGTGTGCTGTCAAAGTAGTTAATTGCAAGCTCTAATCAGGAAGCATTATTGCTGTATTTTGTTTTAAAATATTTGTTTTTTTAAAATTATTTCATTTAGCTATTATATATATGTGTGTATATATGAAATGGAAAAATAGATCAATCAATTGATAGGTAGGTAAGTAGATAGATAGATGATTGTGTGTATGAGTATGCATGTGTGTGTGTGTGTGTAGGTACATGCGTGTATTTATGCATGCAAGGCCAGAGGACCCAGGATGATACCTCTACTTTTTTTGTTATTTATTTTAGACAGTTTTATCTTACTGATTATGCTGGTTTGGAATTCCACAAGTAGATTAGGCTGGCTGGTCAGCAAGAACCACGGGTCTGCCTTTGCTTCTCCTGCCCTGTGATTACAAGTGTGTGTCACTATACCCAGCTTTTTTTTTTAATTTACATGGGTTTGGGGGTAAGACATGGATATTGTTTGCAAGGTGTATTCGTCTGGGTTCTCCAAAGGATTGGAACTGATAGAATGAATATCTATATATTAAAAAGGAATTCATCGGAGTGGATAAGTGACTGTGTTCTAGGTAGTCCTGTAATGGCTGTCTCCCATAAAAAGACCAAGAATCCAGTAATTGTTCAGTGTACAAGGCTGATGCTGCAACAGTACCAATCTAGTGCTGGAGTCCCAGAGGATTACTATAGAACTGTTGGTCTTCAGTCTACTCTTGAATCCTGAAGTAGGTTCTAATACCAGAAAAGAAATGCCCCAGCAACAGGGTAGATGAAATTGCCAGTGAGAGTGAGGGCAAGTAAGCAAAAAACCAAATGCTTCCTTCTTCCATGTCCTTTTCTATAGGTTTCCACCAGAAGCTGTGGCCCAGATTAGGGTGGGTCTTCCCACCTCAAATGATTCAAGAAAATCCCTCACAGATGTGTCTAGCGGCTTGGGTTTTATTTGATGCCAGATGTAGTCATTTTGACAACCAAGATTAATCATCATACAAAGCAAATGCTTTTCTCTCTAACCTAAGGTTCCATATTTATCTCATTTTCATACAATATTTGTAGAGAGGCCAATTTTACTTTATTTTTTGCATGTGACTTTTCAGTTCTCCCAGCACCATTTTTTTTGTTGTTAAAAGACTATTTTTAACTTTTCATTTTTTAAAAACACATGTTGAAAGCCAATTGACAGTAAATGCAGGGGCGGGTGTGTGTGTGTGTGTGTGTGTGTGTGTGTGTGTGTGTGTGTGTGCCGATTCTCAGTTCTAATAGGATGGTCCATGTGTCTGTTTCGAAGTCAGAACAAAAATTAGAGATTTAACATTAGACTCCTTTCCCACTATGGTTGTGAATTGCTAGATACCTTGCAATAATACAGTCTCTGGTGGAGAATGTGGTGCTTGACTTGACTCATGTTGAGGCCTTTTGCTTCTTGGTGGGACCCATGTCTAGCTCATGCTCTGTTGATATCAGGGCATGATTTGAAGTCACGTGTAAGAAGACAGTATCCAGTTCTCCTCTTGAATCTCTTGTCTACCTTCTGTCACTCCCTTCTCTACTCTGATTTCTATCAGTTTTTGGCACAGGATATGACAAGTCTGTCATTTGTTTCATTGTGATTTGCTAACTCATCTACTAACCAGTAGAATCACTGGTAGGTTTTTCCTGGCTGTGTCTTGTAGGTTTTTTTCAATACATGTCTTTCACTGTTTAGCACTCATTGTAAACTTGGCAAAACTCAGGCTTCCTTAGGAGAAGGACCTTTGGGCAGGCATGCCCGGGGGGTGGGTATATTGATTATATTGATCAATGTGGGAAGGCCTGCCATTGTGGGAATCACCATTTTCTAGGCTTAGAGATTCTGGACTGCATAAATGTAGAGCAAGGCTGAGCACCAGCATGTGTACATTGGCTTGTTAGTCTCTGCTCCTGGCTGGTTGTAATATGACTGCTTCAAGTTCCTGCCACTTTGACCTTGTGGACAATAACTCACTTTT
>CABHPQ010172943.1:0-13173 GCA_902168405.1 Peromyscus aztecus
TTGTGCCCATGGTTTCCAACACTCAATCTCTCTGGGTCTGTCTGATGCCTGATGGGGTGTGAAGAGACTGTCAGGGTGCCTCTGGCCAGAGCACAGTTCAGCTAGCCCCACCTTGGAAGTACCACGAAAAGCCTGGTTGGAGGCTGTACTGAGAACTGTAGCTGGTGAGTGGCAGAGGCTGACACAGTCTATGGTCCTGGGCTCTGGGGCTTACTCTCTTCACTCCAGAGGGAGAGGGCTTCATCTGCTGGTGGCAGAGTAGGCAGTACAGACAGGCCCACAGCAGGCAGAGCTCTGGGAGAGCAGCCCACAGCCCCACAGTCACTGAGCACCAGAGGTGAGGGCACCTCTAGTGGGTAGCTGTTCCAGCTTTGACCTTGAAGCAAGGTAACTGCCACACAAGCCTATGACCTGCCCCTGGGGCGTGGCCGAGTTGGGAGCCCTTAAGACCTGAGATGCATATGTGCTGGCTCTCTTGGCTCCTCGTGATCCTAGACACTGGATGGCAGACCAAGTCAGAGTTCTCCAGAGAACCATGCTGGACTGCACCTCACCTCCTCCAGATCTTGTTACCAACCCCTTTACTGGTTGTAAGTTATCCCGAAATAAACCTCTTTTAACTACCAGATTAACTACATGGAGTTGCCTTGTTAGTTCCCTGCTTTAGGCACCACACACCAAAGCCCTAAACCATAGCTGGGCTCCCAGGCTAAAACAAACTAGAACCATATAAGCAACTGACAAGCACTACAGACATTTGAATCCAGGCCTCCTACCACAGGAGCTTAAATGTCTTTCTCCAGCAATACAGGAAGACCGAACTCTGACCTTCAGCACACACAAAGGAGGATGCTGAGGCCATGAGAGGGTGGGTCACCTACTCAAGGTTTTATAGCCTTCAGAAGGCAGAGCCAGAGTTCACAAGTACACAGTGGGGCCTGGTATCTAACAGCCACCACATCCCAGCCTCCTTAGGACCTTGTTCAAGGGAGAAATGAAAATGCCAGTGTGTGGCCAATAAAGATGCCTGAAACCCCTGTGTCCACATTCTCAGACAGGCCAGGGGAACACCAAGTTAGACTGGTGGGATCTACGACTCTCTCCAGGAGCAGCTGTCAATGTTCAACCAGCTCTAACCGGAAGCAGATCAGCTGTGCCAGGGCTGTGGGCACCACTCACCTCTCATTCCCCTCCACCTCTCCAGAAACTAAAGTCCAGGCTCAGCTGTGTGGCTTCTGCATTTGTTTGAGGCAGCTAAGCATGCTGGCTTCCTGTCACCAGTAAATGGAATGGACTCCTCGCCTCCAGCAAGCAAATGACCCAGCGAAGTCTGGACTGATGGGGGATTACAGAGGGCTGAGGCACAGTTCACCCCATACCCAATAGGATATGAAGCTTGGATAGTGCCCTGTGCACTGCTTCTGATACTTCCTGGGGTTCCATCCTATACAGTGTAACACCCCCCATCCCCACCTCTGGAACTGCTCAGGCCCATTCAAGAGACAGCACAGTGTGACCCATTTTAAAAGGCAGATTTAATACAAAGAATCATCAGCAAGGCTAAGAGGATCCTATCTAGTTTTACAGAATACCCTGAGTTTTGGGGGCCAGTGTCCCTAATGAGAATGGGTCCCCTCCGCAACACTGGAACTCTTGTTGGGGCAGGTGTGGCTGAGGCCACTGGCTGGTGATACATTCTGAGTTATCTAAGCCAAATCTGTTTACCCTTGAACCAAGTGCCTTGGGGTGAACAAGAAGCACCTTCCAGAAGAGGGCAGGTGGCTGAGCTGCTAGGTGGTTGGGTGCTGTGGGATGTTCTGTATGGCAAATGTGTTGCTAATAAAACACTGATTGGCAGTGGCTAGGCAGGAAGTATAGGCGGGGCTAACAGAGAGAATTAAAAGAACAGGAAGGCAGAGGGACTGACTGACTGCCAGCCAGCCACCGCCAGGACAAGCAGCATGTAAAGATGCCGGTAAGCCACCAGCCATGTGGCAAGGTATAGATTTACAGAAATGGATTCATTTAAGATAAAAGGACAGTTAGCAAGAAGCCTGCCACGGCCATACAGTTTGTAAGCAATGTAAGTCTCTGTGTTTACTTGCTTGGGTCTGAGCGGCTGTGGGACTGGCAGGTGAAAGAGATTTATCCTGACCGTGGGCTAGGCAGGAAAACTCCAGCCACAGTTGGGTCCTCAGGGAGTCCTGTCCTGGAAACTGTCTCATGTCACAAAGACTGTAGCAGATTAGCCAGGGACTGTGAAGTCCCTACCACTGTGACTTCCCAGTCCACTGCCTGGCACTCCTGGAGTAAGATCAAGAAACAAGAACCTAAAGACAAAGCCTTCCTCCTGCAATGGCCTCTGAGCCCTCTGCTGATCAACACTGCACACTTCTTCAGACAAAAATGGCCCAGGGGTCCAGTCCACCATGGCAGAACAGGAGGGGAAGGGGGCAGTGTCAAAATCCTTAGATCCCACATTGTCTCCAATTTTAACAGGACGGCCCAGTCCTGGGAGACACATGGTAAGCCTAAGCCTTCGGGGCAACACAGATCACGGGCTCCCAACATAAAGACAGACATGAAAGGGCCAAGGTCCTCTGCCCTCAGGATGCTCAATCAAGAAAATCGCCAGTCTGCTGGAGGGTCAGCCCAGCTGCCACCAGACAGACACTGTTGGGCACCAGGCTCTCCATTTTCCAGATGAGCAAACTGACACTCCTGCAGGAGGAAGCCGGGATGCCAGCCCCCATGCATCCAACTCCACGCATTCGACAAAGCCTTCCCAGGATGGTCCTCAGAAGATTCCAGGCAGCAGGCGGTAGGGCACTGCGGCCGTGTAGCGCTCCCAGTCGCGGCCATACTTGTTGGCACAGCGGTGTTCGTCACGGAGGCAGCGGTGGGTGAGCAGGATAGTCATGTAGATGATGTAGAAGTAGGGGAGGAGGTGGCCGCCACCACAAGCCAGGCAGTAGGCTAGGCTGCCCATCAGATCCCCAGTATAATTGAAGTGGCGGGCCACACCCCAGAAGCCCGACACCAACAGCTTGCTGTGGTGTTTCTGCCCATCGGCTGATGTGTAGGAGCACTCGATGGCCTTGGGCTTCTTGCCCCAGATGAGGCAGCGTCCATCTGTCCTACGGAACAGGTCCTTCTGATGGTTGGTTATTCGGAAGATATAGTAGCCCACCAGGCCGAGCAGCAGGATGCCCACCGCATTGGGCATGGAGAGCTGCACAGGGTGGTATACTAAGTACAGGCCCTGCAGGGAGAGAGGGTAGGAGGAGAGAGATGAAGGGTGGCCCATCATGGAGCGCAGTGGGCAGCAGTGTGGGCTGCGGAGGGCAGACCCTGCCCCAGACACGTCACACCAGTTTCCTTTTCCGTTAAGTAAGATACATAGGGCCAAGCATAATGGCACACATCTGTAATCCCAGGACTCAGGGGGATGAGGCAGGAGGGCTGCAAGTTCAAGACCTGCTTGGACAGTTTATTGAAACCTCATCAGACCTCGTTTCAAAATAAGTAAGAAGAGAGGGCCAAAGATGTGGCACAGTGATAGAGCAGGTGCTTAGCATGCCCAGGGTCCAGGTTCCACTCCAAGGAATGGCAAGCAGAGGGAGATAGAGGGAGGGCGAGAGGGGAGGAAGAAAACAGGTTGAATACACTCAGCCCCTCAACACCCTCCCTGGTTACAGGGTCTACTGTTTTCTGATCACTCGACTGACTGGGTTCTGCAGCTGCTGCATTCTGTGTGCCAATGAAGACAACTGTGTTTACATCATCGCAAGGTCTAAAAACTGTCATTGGATCACCATTGGTTGGAACTGGTAAATCATTCTACTGTACAAAAGTAAACTATATAACATATAAGATAATGTGAATATATCGTGATGTCAGCTGATTTTATTTATCAACGTGGGTAGACCACTGTACTCATATTTGGTCAACCACAAGTTGTGGGGATGAGGCTAACATTTATTTGTGTGTGTGTGTGTGTGTGTGTGTGTGTGTGTGTGTGCATGCACCTGAGTACACATGAAGCAATTAGAAGAAAGCGTCTGCTGTCCTCCTCTGTACACTCCACCTTCTCCTTTGAGGCTGGGTCTCTCCCTGAACCTGGGGCTCAAGTTTTCTTGGCTAGGCTAGGAGCTGAGAAGGCTCAGTCATCCTTCTGTTTCTGCCCTAGGGTTACAGGCATGCATGGGACTCCCAGTTTGTTCTCTGGATGCTGGGATCTGAACACTGGTCCTCCTGATGATGCAGCACACACTCTTAACCCTTGAGGTTATCTCTCCAGCTGAGATTAACATTTAAATAAGCACTGAGTAAAGCAGATGAACACCCACAATGTGGGTGGACCTCATTTAATACACTCAGACCAACCTCCCTTGGGAAAAGGGGCAGTCTTCGATCTTGAACTCCAACAGCAGCCTTCTCCTGGCTTCCAGGCCCCCACTGAAAGTTTGGGACCTACCAGGCCCCATCATCACCCCGGTTCCTGCTTATTCTGCTCCTTGAGAGACCCCCAAAACAAATACAGAATAAAGAATATATCTGTATACACACATCTCATAGCCATATGGCTGTGCCTCAGAACACAAAGGCCAGGTTCCAGGACGCCCCCATGGATACCCAAATCCATGGTGCTCAATCCCTCCATGTGAGACAGGTACATAAACAGATGTGGTGGCTCTGACCCACAATCCCAGCACTCAGGCTGAGGCAGGAGGATAATAGCTGAAGGCCAGCTTTGCTTCACAGTGAGTGCCAGCCAGCCAGGGCTGCATAGTAAGACTACCTCAAAATAACAAAAACAGGGCTAGGGATATGGCTCAGCAGTTACAGAGGACCCATCATCCACGTGGAGCAGCTCGTAACTACCTAAAACTCCAGCTCCAGAGGTTCTAGTGCCCCCTTCTGGACTCTGTGGGCACCTGTACTCATGGGCATACACACACACACACACACACACACACACACACACACACACTGATAATGAAAAAATAAATCTAAAATAATAAACAAAAAAAACAAGACAGTGTAGTGTTTGTCTATAACCTGTGCACATCCCCCTATAAACCTGAAATCACCTCTAGATTAAAGAAATGCCTAATTATCTACAATATACTATATAATAGAGATGTTTAATTGCCTATGTGAATCCCATTAAGATGTAAATGCTGTCCAGGTGGCGGTGACCACGCCTTTAATCTCAGCACTGGGAAGCAGAGACAGGCAGACCTCTGTGAGTTCAAGGCCAACCTGGTCTACAGAGTGAGTTCCAGGATCGTCAAGGCAAGGACAGCCAAGTTCCAGGACAGAGAAACCTTGTCTTGAAGAAAAAAAAAAATGTAAATGCTGAACAAATGATTGTTAGCCCACACTTAGGGAATACTGACACAGAAAAAACCTCCATATTCATCCAGCACAGTTTTTTGTTTATGTTTTGAAATAGTCTCATATAGCCCAAGCTGACCTTGAACTCTCTATGTAGCCGAGGGTGACTTTGAACTCCTGATCCTCCTACCTCAACCTCCCAAGAGCTGGGAGTGTTTAAGAAGACCAGCCAAGTTTTAAAAAAAATATTTCCAATGCATGTCTGACTTAATCTGTGGACCTTTCAACACAGAAGTCACTGTATCCTAAGGCTGAAACAAGGCCTGCTAGATAGAAAGACTTGTGTAAGTTCGGTCTCTGTCACCAGTTCACACACTGGCACTGCAGATACAACGAGGCGGCCCATGAGCAGGTGCCCAATCAATGCAAACACCGGACCATGTGAGCTGCTCATGGCTGGTGAGGACCTAGCGTTAGTAAAAGTCGGGGGGGAGGGGGGGCTGACACCTGTCCAAGTCCTTACTCTCCACCCTCCTCCTTGCTGGGAACTACCGCTTTCCCAGCACCCTTGCATAGGCAGCCAGACCACTTCCAGAGCCCATGTCACCATCAGCTACGCAAGCAGCTGCCAGAGGCCCACCTCATCGACTGCCACCTGGAGAGGCCAACAACAGCCTTCTGTGCTGCTCTGAACTCCATCCAGCCTCTGATGAGCAGGCACACTACCACCATGGTACGGACATAGCCGAGAGGTGGGGATTAGGACATACAGCCCAGCTTGAGTCACTGCTGGCCACCCTGATGGCTCTACCCTGCCTGGTTGAGCTGGGGGTTCTGCCCTGACTGCAGGATGACTAGGGACATGCTCATATGGGTGCAATCCCAGGGCTTCCCAGACCAACTACAGGTGGTTACAGTGGATCAGCCTAACATGGTTCAAAAGCCATTCCACACTATCTGCTGCTCAATTTCTGTACAGTTCTCAGCAGCAGCTCTCCAGGCCTTATGTGGGATAACTTTGCCCAGCCATGGCCATGAGGGCAAGGCTGAGCTACAGTTGGTAGGCCGGGTGAGTTATATGCACTTTGGATACTTTCAGTGCAGAATGGGTGAAGTGGGAACCAAATCCCATGATGGGTCAAGGATATCTGTGATACAAGGAACTTTCCCCTCATGGGAGAAGACACTGGTCCAGTGAGCCCCAGGGGCTAACACCTTGGCAAGCTCAGCATACGTGTCTGCTCAGCAGCAGCTAAAGACCACACAGTCAATGCCCACGAGGCTGGTCATCCTGTCCCAGCACCCTGGCTCCTCACCTGCAGTGTGTAGAGGTAGGGCAGCCACACGCAGTCACCCCAGCCCAGGTACCACCCAAAGTGGTCATGGCAGATGTCAATGGTCTTCAGGTACCAGGTTTCATTCCAGAAGAAATCTAACACATAGATGGCCTGCAAGACAGAGCCACCACTGTTACCACCACAGCCCCATGCAAGGGAGGGATGGGGGATGGGCAAGTGGGATGTTGTGAAGTAACTTGACCAAGTCACTGTGGGGCTGGGAACAATCATCGGGGTGGAGGGGCCACTGTCCATCAACAGGAAGAGCTCCCAGCTATGGCTTCCACTGGTGATATGAGATGTGGAGCTCAGAGCAGAGGTGACTCAGGATGGAAGGGCTCAGGGACTGTCCCTGGGATGCTGGCCCTGAGTGATAGACACCAACAAAGACATCCACAGGGTGAGTGTCCCAGCTTTGGCCCCTGTCAGCTGCCCCTCAGAACCGTGACACACATAAGGTGTCCAAGAAGACTGAGGTCCACTCACAGAGATGGGCAAGAAGCAAAGACCCTGCTTTGCTTTGTCACTTCTTATCTCAAGGGAACATGAGGCCATAAGCTATGACTATGGCTGGGACACATAGGGAGCCTTCCAGAGACTCCAGACTCATCACTAAGGTGTGTTAGCCACAGTTACATAAGCAACAGCATCAGAGAACCCTGCCCTAGCATGTCCCTTGTAAGTGGGGAGTGGCACCTCACACAGGCATGCTGGGATTTGCCTACAATACCCACACACAGTCCCTTGGCTGTGACAGGAAGCTGGCCCGAGGAGCCCAGACCCAGTGCTCTCTGGAAAAGTGGGTCTCTTCTGCATCCATCTCTAGGCCCCAGCACGGAAGGAGCTTCACGGAGGACCACAGAGAAGACTCCTCCCAGAGGCCATGATCCTGGCCATATCACTTACTCCTCAGGTCCACAGGTGCAAACGACCTGAGCCGGTGGAAGGCAGCGACTTACCCCATCCACTCTGGTCCTACCCCAGCACAGTTAGCCTACCTGAGCTGTGCCCAAGGCCTCCTGCTGGCCTCCTCCTCCTCTGCAATCATTCTCACCTGGCACCCTGCAGCCCTGCTGGACACACCAGCTCCAGGCCACATCCCAACACCACTGGGTATTTTTTTCTAACTACTTCTTTTGTTATTACTGTTTTGTTTTTTTTCCTTTTTTTTTTGCACATATGTGTATGCAGTACATGTGTGGGAACACATATATATGTGGGTGCATGTGCCTCGTGTGTGTGTGTGTGTGTGTGTGTGTGTGTGTGTGTGTGTGTGTGTGTAGGCCAGAGGTTGAAGTCTTCCACTTTATTCATTGAGTCAAGGTCTCTTAGTCAAACCCAGAGCTCACTGATGGCTAATCTCACTAGTTAGCTTACTCTGGAAATCCCCTACCTCTGCCTTCTGAGGCTGGAATTATGGGTGGGTTACCATATCCACCCAGCATTTACATGGGTTCTGGGGACCCTAACCCTGGCCTTCATGCTTTTAGGGGAAATACTTTAACCACAGAGCTATCTCTCTAGTCTTGTTGTTCTTGAAATAGAGTCTCACACCCTGGTCCAGGCAGCTCTTAAACTTAATATGTAGGCCCCAGGCAGCCTTGAACTCACAAGAATCTTCCTGCTGCAGCCTCCTGAGTGATAACTGCTCAGGAGTTGATGGAAATCCCCAAAAGGGCCCATGTTGGTCCCACCTGGCCACAAGCTCCCTAGTTTTCAATGCTCCAGACAGAGGCCCTTCCTCATTGTCTCAGCCTCTCCCACCACGTGGACTACACAGGCCACTACTTGTGCCTGGAGGATGCCTGTGGTCTCCCTTCTCCAGCTGGTTAACAAAAGCCCATGTACTCTCAGATCCCATCTGAGTGCAGTCCCCAAGGGAGCCTGACTGGGCCAGGCCAGACGGCATGGTGTCTACCTCGTCCCTCCTGGGGCTAGCACAGTAGCAGTGGCATCCATAGAAGGGCAGATTTTCAACATGTGCTCACTGTAGCCTGGAAGGGCCAGCTCTGAATGGATGGCATGCTGAGAAATCTTCCAGAGCCCAGCAGGTATGATGCCCCACCCTCCCTAGCTGTAAGCACACTAAGTTACCTGCAGGACATTGACCAAAATCATAGAGTTGGTCACATGGCCATAAAGCTCCTGCTGCTTGGCAGCAAAGGACAGGTTGATAAGGGTCCAGGCCACAATCCCTGGGCGTCCATTGAAGAACAGCTTGAAGTCAAACCACTTTCCAATGCGAGGGTTGAACTCAATGCCCATCATATAGTTGTAGAAGAAATTGCCTGTGAATTTGCTTAAAAACATCAACAAAAGATACATTAAAAATTTGTTTTAGATTTATTTTATGTATATGAGTGTTTTACCCTAATGCTTGTCTGTGCATCATATGTATACAGTGTCCTCAGAGGCCAGAAGAGGGCATGGGATCCCCTGGAACTGGAGTTACAGACAGTTGTGAGCTGCCATGTGAGTGCTGGGAATCAAACCCGGGTCTTCTACAAGAGCAGCCAGTGCTCTTAACCACTGAGCCATATTCCCCACCCTCCAAAGTCACATTTAATCAACTATCACATCTTTGCTACATGTGGCTCACCCAGCTTTGTGGACACCGGTGTTCAGGTGCTGGCAAGTAAAGGAGGCAGCAAGGGTGCAGCCATAACCATGAAGTGTCCACAGAGGGGAGAACATGGCAGTCCTTCCCTCAGCCCCACATCCGCGTTTGTTCTTGCTTAGAGTGCACAGTGCACAGCAAAGACACAGAATAAGGATTAAGTGGCAAGTGTCCCGTGCTCACAGCCTAAGCTCCAGGGCCCATGTTTCTCCCTGCTCCACAACTTCAGTGACCATTCATGGTCTTGGTCACCTGGGCCCACAGCAGACTCCTTATTCCAGACTGGGGCAGAGAATGAGCTGAGATGATAACCTGGGTGGAGACCCTTCCTAGGTATAGCCTACTGTGCATGCACAGGGATTATTGCTAGCTACGACAGCAGGTTCTCATGTCTACTTCCCACCATCAGGCTAAGCAGAAAGAACTAAGACATCAATCACATCTGCAAAAGCAGCCACAGCCCTAGAAGCCACAAAGGGCAGCATGGCAATAACCTGCAGGGCAGGGTAACACAAGCCACACAGCATCCTCATCTGAGTCTGGTTCCCCAAGCCAAACCCAACAGCTAAGGATGAGATGCTCTGTTTTCATCTGGATCCCCAGACAAAATTAAGAATTCCAAAAGACCTCACCAAATATCTGCTGATTGGGACATGGGTGGATGGAGGGACGGATGGATGGATGGATGGATGGATGGATGGATGGATGGATGGGTAAATATATAGATGATTGAGTAGATGGATGGGTGGATGGGTAAGTGGATGGATGAATGAGTGGATAGGTAGGTGGAAGGGTGTATGGGTATCTAAGAGGGTAGGTAGATGGATAAATAGATATATGAGTGAGTGTGTGGTGGGTGGATGGATAAATGAATGGATGGGTTGGTGGGTAGGTTGATGAACGGATAGATGGATGGAGAGATAGATAGGTGTATGGGTGGGTAGGTGTATAGAAGGTTAGATAAGTGGTTGTGAGGGTAGATGGATGAGTAAATAGATGGCAAGTGGGTAGATGGATAGATGGACAGATGAGTAAATGGATGGGTAGGCAGATGGGATGGAACTGATGGTTGGCCTCTAACCCAAAGTTTCCATGAGAATGCTTCAAGCAAGCAGGGATCTCCTGGGAAGCAGTGATGATAAAAATAACAAGATTCTTTTCCAAGGCTAAGGCCGTTTCACAAGAGAAACGGCCTCTTCTCAGCAGAAGCTGTCCTTCTGGTTTAGCGGCTCCCATGGCAGCCTTGGCTGCCTCTCAAGCAAGAAAACCCAGACTTCTCAAGGCTTCTCAACTTGTCTGCATGGGAGCACACAACCCTGGGTGGAGGTATCTACCATCCATTCTAGGCTTGAGCAGTCACTAAGGAACTTACCAGTCTTCCACACTGGTAGGGAACAGGTAGCCCTTGATCATTGCGAACGTGGACACAGCATAGCCCAGAATGTTGGCACACCATAGCAGTGGGATCCAGTTGTCAAAGATGATGGTGGGGGAGAACCAGGATAGAAAGTAAGCGTTCAAAAACCAGAGGAAGTGAGTAATGAGCCAGGCTTGCAGTCCGTTCACCTCATACTTGTTCACAATCCCTGCAGGATCAAACAGAGCACTCTCGTTGGCTCACATGGCCTGGCTGTGTACCTGCTTCACGCCCTACCTGCTCCTTGGCCTCTGTTGCTTTAGACCCCTGGCTGGAGCCCCCGGGTACCATTCCAGAAGGGGGGCATCTTCTGTTGCATACCCAGGCTTTCAAGCCAGTGGCAACCCTCACACAGTGAGAAAGTGGCTGCTCCTACCAAAGCCAGAGCGGGAGACCTCTACAAGTGGCTTTTCATGCTCTTTAGGTCTGCGAGGTGTTAGCAAGGTCAATCCAGTGGCAGGTAAGGCAAGGCCAACCCTACGTTCTCCCACGCTCCACTTGTGTCTGCCGCGTTGTCTCTCTGAGAGCTCTCTGCTAGAGAAATAGGCGGGATTCCAACCCATGCCATTAGCGGTAGGAAGCTGGGCTCCCTGAGGGTTCTTAGAGGTGACCCATGGGTTAGTGGTAGGGCTGGGCTTCCCACACCACTGTGAAGCAGTGCGACTAGAGGCCAGCAGAATCAAGGACTGCATTTCTGAGTGAGGAAGAAGCCGTGTCTATGATGGCACGGACGATTCTGGAACCTTGAAGCCTAGTGGACGACATCCAAACTAAATTAGTTCTTATCTGGGACTTGGTGTGGAAGAGCAGCTCTGGGAGCCAGGAATATGAGGTGGCCAGGGAAAGATACCTACCAACTGAGGGGAAAGGTTACCTGCTGGAGTTATGGCACCTTCTTGGACACCTCCCACATAGCCCGGCAGAAATCTGTGGCAGAAGTCAGGAAGCCAGGAATAAAGAAGCACCTGAAATGGAATTTTAGTCGGAAAGATTGGCAGCCTGCAGGGGATAGTTGTATGATTTGACCTGGCCTGATTTTATTGGACAGATATGAACACAAGACACTGAGTTTAGTGTTCCAGGGGCTGGTCGGCTTCCCAACAAATGTGTAAAAACCTACTCCTGGCCTTGTAACACAAGGGTCATGTCAAACACATGGGTCCTCCCAACCCCTTTTCAAGGCCATTTATAAACACTGAGGTTCCGTCCACACCCTATGAAGCCACCCTTTCAACATCACTGTTCAAAGTCATGTAATAGGTTCACAAGACCAGGCAACCATCACTACAGTCTGATGTTAAAACACTACCAAAGAGAACCCTAGGAGTAGGGAGAAACAACTTGACTGGCTGCTCATCCAGAGGGCATGGATTCAATTCCCAGCAGCAGCACCCACATGGCGGCTCACAACTGTCTATAATCTCAGTTCCAGGGGATCCTATGCTGTACTCTTCTGTCCTTCACTGGGCACTGTAAACACACAGTGACATACATACCTGTAGGAAAAACACCCACACATAAAATAAATAAATCTTTTGTTTGTTTGTTTTTTGAGACAGGTTTTCTCTGGGTAGCCCTGGCTCTCCTGGAACTCATTCTGTAGACCGGGCTGGCCTCAAACTCAGAGATCTGCCTGTCTCTTCCTCCCAAGTGCTGGGATTAAAGGCATTTGCCACCCAGGAAAATAAATAAATAAATCTTTAAAAAATGTTTTGTTTTGTTTTGTTTTAATTTTAAAAAAGGAAGCCCTGTTTCCATTGTCAACTGCTTCTCATCCTACTTCCGCGCTCCCTGGTAACCACCAATCTTTCCAGCCTGTGGATATGGTCTGGACATTTCACATGAATGCGATCACTCGAATGGGCCTTGGCGTCTTCCGCTTGGCACCTGTTTCCAATACTGGTCCAAAGAGCAGCCTGTACCAGAGCTCATTCCTTCCTACAGTCTAAGAGTATTCCACTCATGGACAGACCACATGTTATTTATCCTGTCCTCAACTGGACAGCGGGGCTCTTTGTAGGGAAAAGGGACTGGCTAAAGAAACCCATCCTGACCCTGGAGCCCAGAACTAGGGAAAGATGGCCCAGATCAGGGCAGAAAGAAATACAGTTTGGCTCAGTCAGATCAGAGCCATCTCTGCCCTGGCCAACTGACTTGTGAAACCAACCAAGCACAGAGCAGGACAGTAGAACCCTGGGCCCAGGGTTGACTCCACCCCTAAGACTTCCTGTGTAAACCGCCCTGCCTAGTAAGTAAAAAAAAGCTGTTCTCTCCACCCTGGTAGAGGCAGCTACTCTCCTGGACTCCTCCTTCCCAAATAAATCTCTTTCTCGAAAGAGTTTTGAGTGTGAAGACCTTCATTCACTGGTGCACAGAAGAACCTTGCTGGGACGTCCCATAGTGGGTTGAACAAGTGGGGAGCTGAACAGAAGAACCTTGCTAAGACATCCCATAGTGGATTG